>JAUMHQ010000058.1:4304880-4316801 GCA_032361165.1 Enteromius paludinosus
AAAGTCTAATGTTTATCAGTACATTACAGAAAATAATGAACTTTATCACAATATGCTAATTTTTTGAAAAGTACCTGAAATATACAGTTACCTGTGTTGAGGCTGCTGCTGGTTTGCTCTAGCTCAGATGAGTGCTGGTTCTCTGTCTGGGGTTGTCTCACATCTTCTGTTGGGCCTGTCATAGAGTTCTGATCTAGAGCTTGATAATTCTGCTCCTCCCGAGCCCCTCGGCTCAAACTCATCAAAGACAGACCACCCAGCATGATGCTGCAGCCCAGAACTACCACAGTACACACAATCTGAAGAGAAAGAGAGAATGAAAGGGGGTGGGGAAAGAGACAAGTTAATAAGCAAACACATAAAAATTGTGACATGCTTTTGTGATGTTTTGTATAAACACAGTAAAAAATTCCAACCTACCTGCCCCTCGCCATAGAAAAAGGCCGAGTCCAAGTTGTCACTCATTCTTTGTCCTATCATGAGCAGCCCACCCACAATCAGAAAAGGTATTCTAAGACACACAAAAGAAGTTCTCTCCAATTCATTTTCAGTTCTGGTTTTATTTTCTAATAATACATAAGCACGCACATGCAAACATCTACACATATATACTCACCCCCATCCAAAGATGATGAAAAAGACAGGTTTCACTTTCAAGTTTTCATTTCTGCCCAGTAAAGTAAGAGCGAACGCCAAAAGACCTACAACACAATATCTACACAACTGCTAAACATCGCTACAACTGCACAACACAAAGGAGATGTATCGCAAGCTAAAATCACACAACGAAAATTTTGTTAACGAAAGTATTGTTTACTGTAGGTGTGTGATGATTTGTTACCTGTCCACACGTAGGTACTGTAGAGAGACCCGTAAAGTAGGGTAAAGGTGACAATTTGGCCAAACGCATTCCCCTGCTTCAGAACAAACTTCCACAGCATCATTGACACGCATGCTAGTAGCTGCATGAGAAACAAAAATACATACAATTCAGAAAAAATATATGTTAGAACAATTTTCTGGTTGCCAGGACATTGCTTTTGCAGGTCTTCTGAATGTGTTTTTTTTTAGTGTTTGGGTATTTAGGGTAGTTTCTAGTGAAAAGATCCTTCCACAGGAGATGTGATGTAGGTCCCTAAATCAGTATATGTGTATTTAATAATGAATGTCTGTCTTTGTGCTAGATTATGCACCTGTGCTAAGAACAGATTTGTGGCAAACATATGCGGCAGCCTCCTGAACTTCTTACTCAGCAGCATGACAGCAAGGGTCCAACCCTGCAACACACACACAAACATTCTGGTAATCCAGATTTGCTAGCTCATTGTTTCTAGGATCACATATTTCAAATATTTCTCTGTAGATCCTTTGAATTCTAATCCTATTAATATTCTCATATATGTTCCTTGTGGTTACACATGCATATTAAGCGAGCCCCGGCTTTTGAAAGACCTCTCCATTTCAAATAAAGTATAAACATGTAGAACATAAAGATGAAACAAACCTACATAAAGGAGTACAGAATAAAATAAACTAGAAAAAAAAGATACAGAAAAAATAGAAACAGAAACAAGACAAAGGAGAATCTGAACAGAACAGTCTAGACCAAATTAGAATAGTGAAGAGAAAATAACTAAATCTAGTAGAAATGTAGTGAACAAGAAGGGAACAAATCTATTCTTTTGAATAAGTCTGTAAGCGAATGGTATGTTTTCTTTCACACATCAACCCACACACACTCACCAGGGCTATTAGGCTGACGATGCTGATGTTAAAGCTCACGTCCTGCAGCTCCATCACCAGGAATGTGGCCTCCATCCATGGAATGGTCAGTAACCATGCTGACACATACATGATGGGCGCTGAAAGGAATGTGCTAATGACCATACCAGAGGTCACCTACCACACACGATACACTTTTACTGATCTGCGTTGGTTAAATGTTTAATAGCAATGAAAGAGTCTGTGAGACATTTGCAGGAATTCATTCATCGCTCACCACCTCCAGCTCCATGTTGTACTGGGCAGCATATATGACCACGCTGGGAGCGGTAGGGAAGACTCCGTAAAGGAATGCATAATCAGACAGGCTGGAGTGATTTACAGAGCTGGAATTGCCAGCATCCAACAGCTCCACCATGTCTTTACACATCAATGGCATAACAAGTCTGGAAAACAGAAACACGGAGTCATAGATCAGTCTAAATCGCATGGATCAGTGCTCAAAATGATGAGATTTATGCATATATGAAGAGTTTATTTGCAAAAACTAATTTTACATTTTCATGACTTTCAAAAATATTACGTTATGATGTTTTATTGCATTATTTAGCTTAAAATGTCTATATATATATATATATATATATATACAAAGTGATGCATGTTTGTCATTGTCATACATGCATACGAAAAAGGGAGGAAGCATGCAATTTAAGTAATAGTACTAATTAAGCAAATATGTTTTAAATACACAAGGACCAGGTTTTTACTCTTATCTATAGAATAATTCTAATAAAACTAAACTCACTATTAACTATACATTTTGCCTCAATAAATTCCTATTTTGCTTCTCATTAATAGTTAGTAAGGTAGTTGTTAATAGGTATGGGGCAGGTGTGGGATGTAAAATCATGCAAAATAAAGCATTTATATTTGTAATAAACAGATCACCACACCATAACACCCCACATACATCCCTCTTTCACTCACAGTTTGGCGGTGATGAGCAGGATAAGGGAAACCCCAGCGGCACGTGTGAGTTTACCCATCTGTCCCACCATGTTCAGGCCCAGATAAAAGAGGGCCGCCCCTCCAAAAGAATTTGCTAGTCCATCAACAAACTCTCCTAGCAAAACAGGCACACGTCCACCAAAAAGGAAATGAGAGAGAATTCCAACAATAACCATGAAGACTATTGGGTTTTTCAAAACCTGAAAAAGAAGGAAAGGTTAGAATAATGTAAAAAAAAAAAAGAGTATTATATCAATAGAAGCGGATAAAGATAAACACATGCACCTGCAGGATGACTGTAAAGATCACATGCAGTTTGCTATAGTTGCGGTCACTGGTGTGTCTCCATCTCTGAATCTCACACAAAGCAAAGCCCACAGGGTTCAGTAGCATCAGAGACACAGGAGCAACCAGATATATATACTGCATATACTCTGGGTGCGAACTTCTGTACAGTGCATCCACTGCATGAGAAAAACGATCTCATGATTATTGACATACTTTTTCTGTATACAATTGTATGTGCATGTGTACTTTAGATGCATGTGTAAGTGAGGAGATCCTCACCTATAGGATATCCCAGTGCAAAGTCGTTGCTTTGAGTGGCAAAGATAGCAAACAGCCCGGCTTTACTGTATTTGCTCTCAGGATTTGCCACCAACAGCGTCAGCACACAAACGAGAAAGAACACACACACTTTTGCAATCAAAACGCTCCATAGAAAAGACCAGACGACATGCTGAAACTGCAGCTGGACCATGTTCTTGAAGAGCAACGCAGGAAGCGCGAAACGTGACACAAAATTTCCCAGGCCTTTGACCTGTCCCGTGCTGATGATGTCACTGCGGCCCGCCACATAGCCGCAGAAGATGATCCCAAAGCACTCCAGCAGAGCTGGGAAAAGTTTGTCGATAGACATGGCTGGTGCTCCAAGAGGGCTGTGAGTGATGTTGAGACCATGAATGGTGACATACTGACCCTCCATGATGATGAGGATGACAGGGACCACAGAGGGATGATCTAACGCTGCAAATCAAAAAGCTAGGAATAAAAAAACAGATGGAGAGGAAAAACCCTCTGTGAGATCCACAACAACAGTGCTGCCCTAGCCTATATGCCACTGTTTTTGGTAAAGGTGTTTTTTGCCGCTGCAATTTTTAACTATAAATGCTAGAAATACGTTATATCAATATATAAAATAATTCAATTTTATTGCTGAAACTTGCTAATTTTTTTTATAATAAAAAAATTAAGAAAAATTATTTTTTAAACAAACAGCTAAGAGTCAATCTAAATGGTAGTATTAAATAATAATTATTAAATATATTATATAATATTAACATTTATAAATATATAATAATAGATTATTTAGCCTACTATAGCTGTATACTGACGATCACTATAATATTATAATATTCATATATAATAATACAGTGGTATATTATTTGAAATCTTAATGAACAAAGATTTGTATTTCTTATGGTAAACAAGGCCACAGAATGCAGTCAAATCAGCTACACTTGTCATCTGTACTACAACCATCTTACCTGGCGAAAATATCAACAGAAAAAGGACTGTTGTCGATGACGTACCATGTGTTCAAGTGTCGAGATGATCGATGCATGAATTGAATATCATGCTGTAAAAGAAAAACACACCGAAACATTCATGCTTCACTCTGCTCACAGCAGCATCTCCAAGCTCAGGCACTCCGTTACTTTCAATGTCATAGCACTGAATGAGTGGCGCGAAAGCCCGCCTATGCTGTTGCAAACCCCGCCTTATTTCGTCTGGCGACGTCGCTGATTGGTGGAAATGTAGACTATATGCTGATATTCATGGAACACTCTCAAGTGATTGGTCAGAGTCATGCGTGTTAGCGGCTGGGCGTCATCTTACCGCTAATATTAGCAATGAAGGAATCTGTTGGGAAACTTCCACTGGGGTTTGTTGACTATATGCTTTTTTTATACTTTTTTAAAAGGCAGGTTTCTTTTGATTTATTAAAAAATATATAGTCAAAGTGCACTAAAATAGCAAAGAATATGCCTAAAAAACACAATTGTCCATTGAAAGTATAAAAACTGAACACTGAAATGTGTTATTTTTTTTAATGATAAAGCAAAATCCAGTTTCATTTGCATATTTATTTAGAAAACAACATATTTGGCACACCAGAGTAGCAAAAGATTGTTTGCAATAAAGTAAATATAAAATACACAAACGAAACAACGTAATATGTTGTATGAAAAAGAAATGTGCATCTGCATGCACAAATAAAACATCTAAAGTACCACATTAAGCATCTGGTCACACAACATTGTCAGTAACGTGTGCAAACAGGACATAAATCAGAGGCCTTTAGTATTTCTAATAAAGTTGGTGGCAAATATTGTTTCTTTCTGGATGTGCAATCCTCTCTCTCCTCTCTAATAAATTCATTATGCTTCAGATGTTATGCTACATTGCATATATCACTGTAAATTTCTTTTTTAAGGTGTCATTAAAAGCCCTTTGTAATTCATCTCTTTATGTAAACAAACATAAGGCAGCATAAACCAAGCCATTGCTTGGCTTCTTGATTCTTTCAAAGTATATAAATGAGAAAAAAAAGAAAAAATGAAATGAAAATGTATTTCAAGGTATGATACTCTTATCGAATATATACTTTTAGTCTAGTGCTTTATGCAAATATAACAGCACACATCTGAGAAATATCCGTAAGGCAACATAATACTGAGCAAACATCAAGAAAACAAGCGAGTGCATACATACACCATAAAAAATAACACTTCTTAAACACATTTTTGGCTTACATCAACACAGATCATCTTTCATCAGCCCTACTATACAATGTCTGCTTTTGTACTCGTTTAAATTGGGGATGATCTTTAATATCTGACATTTATATTATCCCATAAACTATGTGAACAAATCTATCTGCAAACTCCAAACTTAGCATTCTGTATATCATTTAGGCACTTATCACCACATACACACATACTCCTTCAATATTTTAAGTGACTTTACAGTCTGATATTGTTCTAGCTATTTTACATTTAAGGGTTTAAAATTAATGTGATGTTTATGCAAAGACAGGACGGTAGGGGGCGCCAAAACGCACCAAAATGCTTTAAAGAAAATGTTGCACTTCTTCTCAAAATATAATTACATCAAGGAGTGTCTTACAAACACTGATGCCCTATGTAGCTTCATAAGGGAATGGCTGCCCTGATTAAGCGGTGATGTATTCTGTATGAGACAAAGACATTTGTCTGTTTGTGTCAATGACCGCATAAAAGCTGTAACATTCACACTCTCCTGAAGGCCAATGAATTGCTGAAATAGCGCATCATACTCAGAAAAACACTCAAAAATAAAGTAAAACTTAGCTGTAGTATCACTGTAGAGCTCATCACTTGACATGGTCATAATAGCCTCATGTATTAATCTCTAAAGCAGACAAAAACTAAATATTATAAAAGATACGTTGTCTGTAAAATGTTGTTATTTTGATGGTTCTTTTATACATTTATAATGAATGACTCTGGTAGAATATATCAAAAACAGACAGTACCAGAGAAAATAAAATAACTGTGTAAGGGAAGGATCGTCACGCCCTGAGACAACAGTCTCTTTCACCTAGGTATGGGGGGCAGGGGAGGTGCACCTCGCTCTTTCTTTACTGAACCTGAAACAGATAGAAGTATACAAACAGAGACACACAAACAAATGGGTAAGACCACGATTGTGCTGAAAGCACTGAATGTTATTCGAAGTATTCATTGGCATGTGGAAGCGACAGCTGCGGGTCAGTTTCGTCTATGTGCATAGCAACAACGACGGATAAGTAAGAGAAAACAACTGTGATTGGTTACCTCGGCTTTCGTTCCTGGCCATTTTGCTGGGATAGGTCTTCTGACATGGAATGTAGGGGTCTGGGGGTGGAAGATCCGATACAGGTCGGAACGTGAAGCGTGATTCCCACTCATCTTGGAAAATCAAATCAAACACACACAGGAGTGTTATTAACTGCTCAATGAGAGTAAGTTAAATGACTAGGAATATGCCTAAGTCAATACACGGTCTATTGATTATGTAAAATTCAGCCCAAGTTTCTACCCAGCTATGCAAATGGGTGTAGTGTATCTTTACCTTCTGGTAAACTGCACCAACGGAAAACAACAAAATGCATCTTATTCTTCGTAAACTCAACAAGACCCTTAAACGAGTGTATTTGAAAGTCACAATACCTATATGATGTCCCTGATTGTGGTATCCATTGCCCATAGGTGGGAGAGGAGGGGGCAGTGGTCCAGCGGAGGGTCTGTCTGGGGGGAGTGGTGGTCTACTTCCACCCCGGTGAGGCTCCACAACTGGTCTGTTCGGTGGAGGAGGGGCTGGTGATGACCTTACACTTCCTCCTCCAGGACGGACAGAATGAGGTGGAGGTGGAAGAGGACCTGTGGACAAAAAGACAAAGACGTCATATAAATGTTCAAACAGGTGAATTATTATCTTCCAAGAAGGTGCAACTCCTCCTCTACCTGTTCGTCCACCTGCACTCCGCTGACCCTGCAATGCGGGCGGTCTGTCAGAGGGAGGTGGAGGAAGGGGTCCGGATCGCCCAGGTGGAGTGGCAGGAGGATGCGAGCCAAGTGACAGGTTCCGTTCAGGAAGGCGTGGCGTATGCTCATCAGGAGTAGATGGACTTGGGCGTCCTGGCGGCAGAGGAGGCGCTGCACTAACAGGTGGCCGCAGACAGGCAGGAGCAGGAGTTGGAGGAGGAGTCGGTTTACTGCTTGCTGATGGTGGAGGTGGAGGGGGCGGGCTGTCCCGAGTCAGAGGCAAAGAACGGTTTGCAGGGGGAATAGGTGGAGGGCGGTCATCGACTCGAACAGGAGCAGGAGGAGGAGGAGGCCGTCCAGCATGACTGGCTGAGGGGGAAGGAATGGACGGAGGACGACCAAATGCTGCAGGCACCGGCGGAGGTGCAGGCTGTCGACCAGGTGGGTTTGGAGGTGGTGGTGTTGGTGCCGAACCAAAACGAGGAGTCCCTGGAAGTGAGGGTGGTCCCCTGCTCTGTGCCATACTCTGAAAGGGTCGTGGGGCGCTTGGAAGAGGAGGCGGTCCCCCAGGTGTTTCCGGACGTGGTGGGGTCATTCGTGGGCGGGGAGGGTCAACGGATTCACTGCGTTGCAGAGGTGGACGGGGGGTGGGGCCAGACCCTCCTCCGAAGGGCCGTGGACCAGAGCTACGAGCACCAGGTGGCAGAACTGGAGGTCTGACACTACTAAAAGAGTCTGAAAGAGAACAAATATTCAAATATAAAAGAGGTAATCCAACAACTGAAATGTTATTATTTAAATTGTTTTTAGGTTTTCTAAAGTAAATACAGCTACAGCTTGCTAAAATGAGCTAGGCTAGGGACAGAATAAAGGTCCTTGCATACCGAGTCTCACTGAATTTTCGTATGCATTTGTCATCCTTTCATTTCAAAATCCTTGTTACAGATGCGAAATAGCAGAAAAATTCCCATTTTTTTTTATTACGTACGAAAGTTTCAGAGGCAGTGTGTAAACGTTATTGACTCAATATCACGTTCAGTTTTGCAGGCCATTCAATTGCGAAATTGATTTGTGATATTGCGTAGCACAGTGATCCACGGCTCTGTGTATTAACTGCGGCTCCATCTGAATCCAGGTGTAAATCAAGAAACCAGCTTTACTGACGAGATGCACATGACTGTAGCATGCACTATATCGCCCCTCCCCAAAAATTCATTAAACTAAACCAAATATTATATTTTAGGATTGGATATTAAAGGTCCATCACTGGGATAGGCCACATAAATCCCTGCTGAATGAATTGGAATGTGACAGTAAACGGTAGCTTTAAGTAGCACACTTTAGTAGGGTGTTTGACATACATGTGTGCATTCTTACCATCTCGAGTGGAGCGCAGCTTTGGCATGCCTCCATGGAAGAGCCCACCCAGACCACCTCCACCTCCACCTCCAAAACCTCCCCCTCCTCCTCCACCACCTCCTCCTCCGCCTCCTCCACCACCACCACCTTTGGGTTCTGTCAAAACAAACATGCATTTAATATTTTGGACTAGAGAGCAAAACCTCAACCAATAAGTGTTACTCAATTTACATGCAAAAAAAAAAAAAAAAATACAAAAACACACAGAGGTATAGAAGCATGAAAGAAAACTTATTTCAATATATGTGCCTCATATAATAAAATTGTGACTGTTTTGGTGCATAGACAAACATTGCCAGTATAACCCCATGAGGTGCTGGTTCTTACTGTCAAGTACTGGGGCGCTACGGTCATTAGTAACCGCCTTCTTTAGCCTTGCTCCTTTGGAGATGTCCGACAGCAGAGCATTCCTGCCCAGCTGCTCTGATTTATTCAAGGCAGGCTTCTCAGTGTTTGCCTGTAAGAAGTAGAAGCACAGATATTTTCTGTAGAAATCCTTAAAGCACTGGTGCCCCGATTTGCAGTCTAGAACAGTTGGAAAAGGTCAAAGCCAGATTTTGGGCAGTCAAGTTAAATCTAAATAACTTATTTTTCAGAATATCACAGTGTATGATGGGCCCAGACATCAGGCGATTACTTCATCCACCCCATCTATATATAACATGCTTGCTATTTTGAGCTGATTTTGTTTTTATTCGTCACGCCTCTCATTGCAATGAGGTGCTTGTTTCTGTGTGAGGTTAATGTGTGCAGAAATGGCAGTGTGTGTGATCATTTAGAGTACAAAACACTCTCTAAAGTTGTGTATAGTATTAAGTGTGTGTGTACCTGTGAGAAGGTGGGGGGTGGAGGAGGGGGAGGGGGAGGAGGAACCGGCATTTTTTTTTTTCCTTGTTGTCACCTCTTCTCACTGAGACCTGACAAACAGAAAAAAGAGAATTTGTAGATTTCATATTTTCAAAATTAATTTTGTTGCTACAACGTTGAGTGGTTTGCAGAGTGCTGTTTGTGCAGTTTCTAGGGAGTTCTGGGTCAAAAAAGATTATTTAAAAAATATATAATTCTTGTTATATAGACAAAACACTTAGCCTTTAATGTACAAATATGGTTAAAAGTAAATGTACGCGTTTTGCCTTCTTCAGGACAACTCTATTTCTTGAAAACCTTTGGCATAATCTTTCTTGGAAAAACGTAAGGTTACACTTTTAGACATTCTACTAACTATAAGTTGCCTTTGTGTCTGCATGCCAACTATATGTCAACTAATTCTCACTCATATGCAACTACATGCCTCCTACTAACTCTCAGAGTAGACTGTTCGGTTAGAGCAGGTTTAGGGTTAGTAGCACAAGTTGGCATGTACTTGCAAAGTTTGTGAACCCATTAAAATAAAGTGTTCAAGCAGACAGTCTACTAATACTCTAGTGACTGCTAGTTGACATGTAGTTGCAAAGTTATGCAAAGAATGACTAAAGTGGACTGACGAAATAAAGTGTTACCAAACAAGACATTTTAGAATATATTTTCACACTGCTTAAAAATATTTGGAAACATTTATTTACCAATTACTCAATCATTTGTGATGGTTGAAAAATTGCTTGTAAATGCTGGTAATTAAGCTATATTTATATTGCACCTTGAAACAAGCCTCATTGCTCAAGAACACCACACATGTAGCTTATAATGTGACTCTGACGTCGCGTGACAGGAGTTTCATTACACTGCTGCTCCTATCCATTATTCAGATTCATACACATGTGTATTGGAAGCGTAAGGAAAATATGTTTATTGCTTGACAGTTACATCACATAGCAATTTTAAAGTTAAACTTTTAAATGTTAACTTTTATAAATGACAACCATACAAAACCAAAGTGCAAAGTTTACATTTCCTTTTCTAATACATTTGGCGCTGGTGTTTTAAACTAGAATTTTAAAAATACTTTTTTTAATCATGGATTACATGATTTATTTTTCATGGGGCCCATTATGTCTCACCTTTGTAATAATAGCAGTGGTGCTTGAACACCTCAAACAGGAAACCCAATTGTAGCATGAATAGCAACCTCTGATCACACTTTTTTTAGGTTTGAAAAAATAGGTCTGAAGCATTCACTAAATCACTGGTACTATCCTAACCACACCACATGACCATACTAGTGGTCTTGCACAGCCGCAAAGTTTTCAATGGGTTTGACTGTACAGGTCATGTGGGAAAGGCCATAACAAAAAGAAAGTCATCTCTGAGATATAGAAAGCTTACTGTAATAGACTAGCATTTATCAAATTTCCTCACACACACAATACAGCAATGCCAGCAGCTACAAGCTTTATTTTTTCTGAGTGAACTCTTAAAGGCCTCTCACTGCTGACATCCGGAAGAGATCATAAACAGGAAGAGCTACAGCAATATACCTCTCACTTCTCATTCTATCTTTTATAAACACACATGCACATGCGTTAATATCCTCCAGATAAAGGTTACAAAGAAACAACAAAAGGTTTAGAACCAGAAGTGGGAACACAGATGAGACTCAAAGAGAACAAGACAACACAAATACATGGAAACGAACGGTTTACAAGCTCTTTAAAACGTCAAGGGCTTCTCTCAGACAGCCACATCACACTACTTAATTTCTCGCTCTTTCTTTCACTTCCTCTCTCTCTCTCTCTCTCTCTCTCTCTCGCTCTCTCTCTCCTTCTTTCAGGTATTTTTATTCAGAGGTAAACGGACATCCGGTCAGTTTGGCAACTGTTCTGTACTTTGAACTTCCTGGCACTGTGCAAAAATAAATAAAAAATCGTTAAGTTGTGCTAGTCTTCAATGATACAGATCTTTGTTACTAATAAAACAAAAATCAGCAAAACACTGCTTTGAAATCCCAGAAGTGCGGGGGTTATAATAACTTCAGAAACCATTTTTTTTTTTAGAAATGTTCACAACAGCACTGCATACTTAATTCAGCTATGGTGTGAAGAGAAATAAAGCCAACGTGAAACAAACAAGCTGGAGCCTTTGGCAATTGCTTCTAAATGGCAGTAAACTACCATTAAGAAAATTTAGTTCAGACAGGATTGAATGTTACATCACTTGCTGATTAATTTAAAGGTGCCCTAGAATGCATTGAGAGAATCTTTTAAATTGTTCTCTGATATGTACATAGAAGGTATGTAGCTTAGGTAAGGGGAGAAAATGCCCAGAAAC
>JAUMHQ010000058.1:4332569-4352857 GCA_032361165.1 Enteromius paludinosus
CAGTCTGTACAGTATAAACACCATTACGCCTATGGAGAGTCCCCATAAATCACAAAAACCAACATGTGTGTGTGTGTATATATATATAAATATACATACACACACTACCAATAATTAAGTCTTTTGGAAGGCATCTCTTGCTCTCAAAAGGTCTGCATGTATTTAGTGAAAACAGTAAAAAAAGGTCTTTGGTAATTGCATGCATAAAAAAAAAATGTTTCAACATTGATATTTGCCGTTTTTACTGAATTTTTGATTTAATGCAGCCCTGGTGAGAATTAGATATTTCTTTCATTAAGCATTAAACATGATTAATTATTCACATTTTAATTCCAACTGCACTAAAAAACTCTTTTTTTTAGATTGTAATAAACACTGTTAGAGCATTGGAGCACCATGGAACCAATTTAAAAAATTGAGTATCTTCTCAGTTTCGAATTCAATGTCAAAAAAAGTATGTCCAGCTTCTGTCAGGACGCAAGAATACAGTGACCTGGCAGACCCTCTGCAAAAACATCTTGTGAAATTATAGCAGTGATGTTACTGAACATTTAACAAAGCGTTCTTGCGTTCATTGGTTCTGCTTTTCGTAATCCGAACTTTTCTTACGCTTTTGTCCACAGCTGTTGGATAAGCTCGAACACTTCTCTGCTTTACATTATTCATGGTCCCATCTGTGCAGCCCTGTTGGTAAGCCCATTTTTCTTTTTCTGTCTTATTGTCTTTCAATATTTCATTTTTTCACATTTTATCTTGGTTATTTTCTACCCACCCTTGTGTATGTATATGCTGGATCTTGATTTCAAAGAATCAGTTTAAGCTCTGGCAGTTTTAATCAAAGCGCTGGATTCTCTTTTGTTGTTTGTGTTGAGGTCGGTTCTGATTAGGAATGAATTTCAGTGCAGCCCATAAAAAGCATGTAATGAACACATGCTCAGTATCAAATGAATCTTGGACTGACTTCTGCAGTGCTGCAACTGCCCGTTTAAAGCTGATTTTGTGTCATTATACAACATTATTGTTGTTCACAAGAATATTTATACTTTCAGCATTGGTTGATGACAAATATCTAACCAAGACTCACAGGAAAGCATAACCATTTTATGAGGTGGCGATTTCATTTGGATGTTGTAAATCATACAAAAATGTATGATTTTTTTTATTTATTTAAGTCCTACCCTACTGAGATGTAAGCAGATTATGCAAAAACATATGGGTAAAATTATACAAAATTCATATTAATTAGCCAAAATATAAAAAAGTGACAAATGGCCATAGGATTGTGTTGAAATATCACAAAATGTATATATGTGAATACATCTTTCTAGGTAACATATCATAATCCAAACTTTAGAATTGACCTTTTAATCCATGTTTGATCGTACAAGCCTGTCTGTGCTTGGTTTCCACAGATTAACCTCTTCTTCCTTTTGAACATTGTGAGAGTGTTGATCACTAAGCTGAAGGTGACCCACCAGGCAGAATCCAGTCTGTACATGAGGGCCGTCAGGGCCACCCTAATCCTGGTACCTCTGCTGGGCATTCAGTACTTACTGCTGCCCTACAAACCCGACGGACGGCTAGCCTCCGAGATATTTATGCACACAATGAACATACTCATGCATTACCAGGTAAGTGTTTATTTAAAAAATTAAAATAAAAATGGTAATAAATGAATAACCTTGGACTATTAATATACATATTTGAAACTTTGATCAATTAATATTTGAATATGTAGTTAAATGTAACAATAAAATAAGTCATTAAAACCTATTTTTATATGCATTTTGCGTTAAATTGTGTAGATCAAAGACCTACTTTATCAACATTAATTGAAATGCAATGGCATTTTTTATCACTTTGCAAACGAGAAAAAAAATACAATTGGTAAATAATTAAAGAATTTATCAATTTAAATTATAGTAAAAAATTTGTCAAATCGAATAATCATGATTAATTGTATCCAAAATATATAAATACACACACATATATGCACATATTTATGAAATATTTACTTGTTTATATGTATTCACAATTGCATATGATTTGTGTTATACATAAATGCATATATATTACATATATTTCTTAAATAAGAAAGTTTTGTGTATTAATCACAATTAAAATCTATTGTCTATAATTTTGTTAATGTAAAAAAACCTTACTTTTACATTTATTTTTACGTTTTAATGGAACTCACACTCCGCCATACACACTGGTTTACACTAGAAAAAAAACAACTGTAACTGTAAAACTTATAAAATATATATCTATTTTTTACACAGGGCCTTTTGGTTGCAACTATATTTTGCTTTTTCAATAGCGAGGTAAGCAATTTCAATGCATTCATAAAAGTAAATTTTTTCCTTACATGTAGATCAAAACATATGTATATTTGTCATTATACTTACTATCTTACTGTCTTTTATTTTTTGTAGGTGCAAAGTGTATTACGGAGGCACTGGAACCAGTACCGTATCCAGTTTGGTGGCACAATTTGGCAGAACCCTGAGGCCCTGCGTTCTGCCTCCTACACGGCCTCCTCCATGACGGAGGTCCACCGATGTTACAGCATCGACAGCCACATGGAGACTCTAAACGGAAAGAGTTTTCACAGTCTGGAGAACACCATTCTCCGATCAGACAACATGTACATGTGAGAAACTCTTAACTCTTTGACTTTGGGAGAACAGCCTTGTGGGGAGGACCACTGACTGAGATGTGTGTGAGAAGATGCCTACTGGACATACATCTGGTTACTTTGGACTACAGACACCAAGAAGCCTTTCCTGTTCAGCAGAGGCCTTATCTCGTGTTTGTGGATGAGAACTGCAGAAAATACTGTATTTTATATGGAATATTAAAGTTACGTGAATCTTTTCCATGATGATCCAGTGGAACGCTTTGGAGAACATCACACATTATCAGTCTTTCAGATTTCTTTGATTGAAGTGGAGGTGAAACTAAGAAGTTAGGATCACACCCTAATGAAGCTTTTTCTGTGTAAGGCACTGTTTTGTTTTTGTAAAGGTTGAGCCACACTGATGCATTGGATGATGGACTCCACATCTATGGATCTATGGATTATTTTGGTTCTGACAACCTTAGTAGAAGAAAGGAATATGCATTGAAAGAGACAAAATCACTATGACGTGATTCCAGAAGATACTGATGACCTTGTCCTGCTCTTTTTGTTCATCCTGAACATCATCTTGTTATCAGTTATGTGATTGATTTTATGTGATATTTTTATCCACATACAGGGCAATATTGACAATATATTCTATGTATGCAAAGTGTTTTATTGTCTCTTAGGAGAACTGAATTTTTAAATATACGTGTATATATATACTTTGATTAATGAGACCAAAGCAGAATAGAGTTACTGTCATCAAACATTCTCCTGCTGAAAGACTAGCAGATCATGGAGAAATCAGATGAACCTCTCTGAACTAGCATGTACAGTCTTGCTGGTCTTTTCAGCAGGGTTATCTTATTAACTTTTGATTCATCGAAATGTCTATCTAACTAATTTATCTGTAGTCCATATCAATCTCAGTAAAGGTGAGTCTTGTTCAAGGGAAAGTTACATTAGCACATGTGGGTTTACAGTTTTTGGAGATCTACAGATCTACAAACAGAGATGACGTCTCTATCTGTGTCTCTATGTCTGGAACATACAGATGCTTTTTTTCACTGTTGTGTTTCTTAAAACAAAACAATTTATGTGCACATGCTGGATAAATAAACATTCATATTTTGAGATTTAAATGCATTTCTGTGCTTGTGTCTTATGCATGTTGTCATTTTAATGAAGAAATTAATGTTTTTGTTGGAATCGGTCTTTACTGAAGAACTTTTAAAGGACATTTAACATTCATGGAAGCTTTCTATTGCTATAAATTATATTTATAGCGGAAAATGTTTCCTTTGATTAGTAAAATATACTTTACAGTTAGAAAAACAAGTCAAGTCATTTTCAAACCTGTGCAAGTTTCTTTTGTTAAACACAAAAGAAGATCTTCTGACCAAACAGTTGGCGCCGCTATCAATATTTGTTTGTTTTGTTTGTTTCAAAAAGAAAGATACAAGTTTGGAACAACTTAAGTGTGAGTACATGATGAAAATTTTTTTTACATTTTTGGGGAAAACTGATTTTTTTAGAAATATCAAAACTGGTTCTTTGAAATCACTGTGAAAAACACTTTTTTGAAAACTGAGTGTTGGAATCTAATCTTCTACATTTAAAAAAAATGACATTGGGTAGTTGACGTAATAAAAGGATAGTTCAACCCATAATTTTAATTCTGTCTTTCCTCAAAACCCATGAGACCTTCGGAACACAAATTAAGACATTTCTGATTATATCAGAGAGCCATCAGACCCTCCATAGACAGCAATACAACTGAAATTATAGATTCAGAAACAAAGTAAAAACACACCGGTAAAACAGTCCATGTGATCAACTTCAGTTTTGCGAGGCTACTTTTTTTTGTGCAAAGAAAACTTATTGCTTACAATAAGACATTCCACCAATTCATTTAGAAAAAAATGGCTTCTTTGTTTGGAAAATAAATGTTGAAAATTGTCATTGTATGTTTTTTTGATAGAGGTTTAAGAACAAATACAAGTTTAAACATCTTGAAATGATTTGAAAAAAGTGAATCTGTGTAAATGTTCACATGTTTTGTTGTATGTACTATAACTGGAGAGTTTTAGTCTCTTATTATTTCCTGCTTATCTGTCAGTTAGCTCTGTTCCTGTTTATTCTCCAACTTCCCATGTAAACAATCATGTTCATTTACAGTACATGAGAGTCTATTCTTTGTGATTAGTCGTAAGGAACATAGGCATTCAGTGTTACTGAGATATTATTAAGATTACCAAGATTGAGGCTGTGTTCCTGCAGTGAGCGCATTTCCCTGTGGAAAACTGATGTTTTTAAATGTGTTCTGTTAAAGGCAGCAGATTACTAAAGATACTGTTGGAGGTCACTTCACAAAGGGATATGTGAGTGCTCCAACAGGATGTGTAACTTCCTCACTAATGCAACCATACATGCATGCACACACACACACACACACACACTGTGGAAAAAAAAAGTTGCAGAAGTAAACAGCGAGCAGCTGACATGTGTCTGTGCCTCTGGGAAAAGCACAGGAAGAAGCCTCGGATTTGGTGCTGCCATACACTATGGGGTCTTACTTTCTCTGTAAACGTGTGTATCACACACACATGTTCTTATGTAAAATCTGCAGTTATCAACGTTCGCAGAGATTGATGTTCTGTGATCGTTTGCATTGGTTCCATATGTGGAGGAGGGGCCCAGAGGGAAAAACCCTCCCTTGTCATCAGCTCAATTCAAATCAGTCATTGCACACACAAGGACCGGCAGCAAATGCAGGCAATGGGCCACAAGCAATTTTTCATTTTAATGATTTTAAAAGAATTGTTGAGGCCAAAGGTGAAAGATAATCTTTAGAACAACAACAGAATTGCCTTTCTTTGTTTGCCCCACTAAAAACGCTAATGCTAATGCCAATGCTAAATATCCCAAGCTGGTTTTCAGGTTTTAAAAACTTTGGCCAAGCTGGTCTTTAGATGCTCTAGCTGGTCTCTGGAGCTGGTTTAGATTTTACGGCAAGCTCATCTTTCAGCATGATCTACTTTAAGTGCCTAGATTGTCTGTTCATATCTGTGGAGTGAAACTCTAGATGGCGCAGTCCTATGGATCCAAGTCAGTATAAAACATATTGACCTCATTAACACATGTCACAGCTGATTGGTACTCTCGTGTATTGATAGCCAATGAGCTCGCTGCTCAGCATTCAAATACTTGGCTATTGCTTGTTGTGGAAGTAGGACCACACTTAAGAAACCCTCCATCTTCCCTAGCTCCACCTGTATAGGGTATGTATGCTATGAGAGTTATTCATAAAGTATGTTAAAAAAAACTTATCTGACATTGTTCATCAAATCTTTGCAGGTGAAATCATTCATTTCGACAGAAAACCAATAGGAAATTTCATGTGAAATATTTACCCATGCAAAGATTGCTTCTTTCAAGCATGACAAAAATGTATCCGACAGCAGTTAGGCTGTTCTGGTGCAGCTTTATTTTGGAACTGGTGCACTGTAGTCTCTCTCTTGCCTCATGCGCAAAAAATAATAACGTCATAATCCAAATAAAGATAGAAATAAACTTGCTGTTTGTAATCTAGTCTCTCTCAGCAGAGAAGCTGCTTTTTCCATTCTTTAATCAAATCTTTTGGCAGAGAACATCACTTCCCTTTTCTATAATTGTACTGTGTGAACTTTTGCACCCATCCCACTTTCATAGACGTCTCTGACTCTTCGAGAACACTCTGGTTTTACAGGGCCAACAGTCACAGTCTTCCCAGCCAACTGAAAACGAAGCGATTTTAAGGATCTAAATTAATTTGTGGTTTATAATTTTTTTTTGTATGTCAAGAATCTACTTAGATCCAAAAAACATTGAACAGCTCATCAAGTTGGCTGGTGGCTGAAATATTCTTTGTGTTTATTGCTTGTATGGCTAACACTGATGTTATTTTGAGAGCTTGTAAAAAATATGTATTGATTTACTGGAATGCTCTCTTTCTCAGAGATCCAAAATGTCTTGTTAAAACCACAAACATTGTCATAACAATCCGACACAGTGTGGTTTGCCGATTTCCATTCAATTTACTTGTTTCCTTCAATGTGTCTGATGTTCTTTTATTTATCTATTTATGGTTTCACTGGGATTGTTCAAATATTTGTGGTATCACTTTTTCAGACCAACACTGTGTTAGCAGGATCATACTGCATTCATAAAGGGTACAATAGAGACATATTTTTAAATTCCTTTTGTGTTTTTATTACTCTTTATTCATGAATGATTGAATAATATTGAGAACAAAAGTGATATGACAGAAATAAACCACAGTTAAGTAACTGAAGATAGCTATCTTCCTCTGATTGTGTGCATTTACTGGCAGTCTGCTCTGTTTTCAAAGAACACAGATTATTAAGCACCCACTTCATTGTTTGCTTAAGAGGATTTAAAAGTGGTCAAGTTTCCTGCTACGTTCTGAGTATTAATTAATTAATTTGTGCTCCGTGCGCTGAAGCACTGCATTTCCCATGAACCTTGAACAAGGTACACTAAAGGCTTTCATCTTTTAAAACCTTGCTCAGGTAAAGCAGCACATTCTGTCCAAGGAACAAAAACTAAAAATACAAAGTCGCACCTGGAAAAGGATATTAGCCTATACTCAATAACAACATAAAGACTGCAGCGCTGCAAGTTACAAAAAGGATTTTAATTCCATTTCCCAAAAGTAAATATCTGACTTTGCTTGTATAATATATGGGAAACCAAGGCAATTTGTCAAAAGGCCTTTATCTCAGTAAGTAAAAGCCAAATAATACATATACATATATATTTGGTTGAAACCCATCTTAAGTTGGGACAAAATATGTTTTTTCAGTTAAATTTTGTATAATATTATGTTAATATCAATGGAATGATTAATCACAATTAATTGCATACATTTACATATAATTAATATGTCTCAGTATTATATATGAAAGGTTATAATTGTTGCTCTTTAAGTAATTCTTTAATTAATTGTATTTCAAATAAATGAAACTAAATTAAAACTTGAGACAGCTTGTCCCAATTGAAGCACATTTTCAGTTTTGTGTTTTAAATTGTTCCTGTTTCATTACATTTAGCTAAAGTCTTTCATTGTTGTGTGGAAACATTTTTTTTTTTGGCATTAATGGTGGAAAAGTTCTTTAGTTTTTTTTTTTTTGACCCAGTCTCTATATATAACAAAATCTGCGAACATCATGAAAAGCAATCACAAACAACATACTTTGATGCCAATGGACTGTACCAACCAACCACACATCTGGAAAACCCTGTGCAGGAAAGGAATGGGATTCCAGCAATAAAGAACAATGGACTGAATTCCAAAACATGGGACAGGCCACATCTGGCTCAAGAATGAGGACAACTCAAAGATTGGATTTGTCAGGTCCTGATGGACATTTCTAATTTCTTTCTTTCCAGGAATATTACTCCATTTACTGCAGGAGAATCCATGAACAGATTCTACAGTTGGCTTCATATGCTACTTGCAAAACATGTTGCCTTGGAACAGAGAAGAGACTTACAAAAGGCCCAAATTCGAGTAAAAAGAGGCTTCACTGTGATATAAAATAAATATTTCAAGACCATAAAACGCAATGACTAAAGCTAAATTGGCATCAACACAAAGTGCAGTATATTTCTGAGAACAAAACTGTAATTTTAGTACTTTTAAAAGGACAAAAGGGACCGCATGTTCAGCAGCACAGGATATGGAATCTTCAGAGCAGGAAGTCCTTGTCCCAGTGAGGGAACAGGCCAGTTTAGGCACATGCTGTCAGAGGCCCATGATGCACCTCCCTTGCACTAATGAAAGTGTCTTTTTCCTCCCTTTTAGCTCTCATTTTCTCCACTCACCCATTTTTCTGTATTAGTGTTTCTCTCTCTCTTTGCTCTTCCCTCATCTCTTGCTCTCTCATAGGTACACCCGTAGTGTCTTCTAGAGAAAGCACGTTTTCATCATTTGCAGTTTCCTGCGATTGTTCTCTACTGGGCCAGCAGAGCCCCACCAGGGCCGTGGCGTTATCTGGGAAAAAGGTGGAATGTTAAATCACAGCCTTTCCTGTCTGTCAGCGGGAACCTCAGCCAAACACCACAGCCATAGACAGGGCCGCCCATGAACTCTGACCTTCAAAATGAAGCCCAGGGGAAGAGGCTGGTGCGTTTGCATCGCAGACCGCAGTAATCCGCAGCTCTTAATAATTCTTCAACCAGGACAGAAAACGGATAAAACAGCCAACGGATTCATTCCTTTAAAGGTTTTGCAGATGCGCAATGGATAGCGAATCCTTTTTTAGGTCAAACTGGTTGCATTGTTATCGATTGCGGCAAATACAGCAGTCATAAATAATATTAATTGTCTTCTTTCTTCAAAATCGGACATACAAACGTCATCTGGTGAGAGAGGAATTCTCTAGCGTTGTGTGCGGGCAGTTTACAAACAGCTGCGGCGATGGAAAGCGGCTGTAACACATTTACGTCTGTGATTCTTTCACGCACACACATCTGGTTGGCTAATATCGAGAACTCCACACCAGCAAGCCATCCAGTTTTTTTCTGCAATTAACTAAAGCTTTACTCACTGTCTGAGAATTTCCCACACTGCCTTTGGAGGAGAGTAACATGCACAAACATCCTCCCACTTTGGTTTTTTAATACAAGTACAGTTTACATATGCTGTCTGCTCTTTGTCTTTAGCACCGTCGTTCTTTCGAGACACTGGGTGGTAATAAGTCACCAAATTATGTAAGATTCGACAACCCTGACGCATTATTTGTTTTCATCGTTTAAGAGAAGACAGATGTTTAGAACTGGCTTGCGTTCAGAGCTCTTACAACATAACATAATCAATGTTCTGAGCTCCGCGGCATGGAAAGGATCGCATCAAAACACATACAGCGCAAGGTGAACTCCTTGAAAGGGTGGGAAAAATCCTTCCCAGTGTCCTTCAGGGCATTCAGAGTCAGGAAGGATAAGGAGGGTAGCTGGGAAAGGTTGAGAAGCTACAGACACACACACTTGCACGCATACACACGCACGCCGTGGCATGATGAAGGAGCCTCTTGCCAGTGTGTTGCCGTCACAGTGGGCGAGGCGTGAGGAAGGTCACGGGCCTGGTGGGGTGGCTCAGCCTGCGCTGGACGGCCCGTAAAGTCTGCCCTGGGAATCGGGCGGAGATTGAACAGATTTAGCCGAGGCTATATTCACTTCCCCGGGAAACGAGAAATATTTACCTCCCTGTAGGGCAGTTGGGGGTGGGGTAGAGAGGGGTCTGGGTGGGGTTTTCACTGGAGACGGACTCGCTGACCCACAGCTTGTGTCTACTGAAGTTGCCACTACCTCGAGCAGGTCTTCGTCCTCCCAGATCCTTCAGGAATAATGATCTCCATCTCTCACTGAGCTTACCATATGTTGCTTCATTCTGCGCTTTTATGGTATCCCAGCAGTCATTGTTATTTGCAGGACTTTCGACAGACCACTTTGATTTATTTAACAAGGAACACTGGTTGAGCTGCATTGGACAAAAAATTGGAAAGTTCAGTCTCCCACGTCGCTGGGATCTTTCGTTTCTGCACTGCACAATGATCTAAACTGTCCACAAGACGTGCACCACTAATTTGTTATTTAGCTTGGGCTTTATTCCACAGCATTTTACTAACCGACCCAAAACAGTTGAAAACCCACCCACTGTTTTGACTAAGATCTCCCTCTTTCTTCCAGAGGCACAATTACTAATTAAAGTTGTGCCAATTCAGATCCATAAGACTTCCATTATTAATCTTCAAAAATGGAAATTAGAACAACGAGGGGGTGCACATGACCAGCTAAGAACCAGCTCAAACAAGTCCAAGACAGCTCAAACCAGCAGCCATGCATCAAAACACATCTTACCTGCACATGCTTGTGAATGTCTGTGATGTGTATTTGTATTTGATGGTAGTATTTTAGGTTTCACTAAAAAATTAAATAAAGTACCGTCAAAAAAAACAGTGGTTTTGCCCAATCCTTCACACTTCTTACAGAGCTGCTGCACACTGTTCCCAGCATTTTGTGTTCATGCATGAAGAGCCAAACTTGAGTCTGGCTTGGGTCATGTCATTTACATTTATGCCAAAGCAACCTGCGTTCAAGGTACACTTCACTTCATGAATTGGCATAACTACTGCCACGCTGTACTTTTTGAGCTACAGGGTCCTGTTCTTCGTCCTGTTCCCCATCTCACCCTGCACCCAGATGGAACCTTCTCAAAGCTTTGGACAACATTCTGGCAAAGTTCTCTCAAAGTTACAAATAAACCTTCTTTCAGATATGTAAGTAGAATGTTCATTAGAGTTATTTGGTCTTCAATAATGTTTCAAAACATTACAACCCAGTCTCACAGCAATTCGTACATATTTGATGAGTTGCCAGTTCATTTGAATTTGTAAGAATGACCCACTCCTAACCCCGCCCCTAAACCTACCAGGCAATGGGGTTTAGACAAATCATACAAAATCGTATGTAAGTAAGGTCGGTAATTTGCACGATGTTGCCACCTCGTACGGATACGTATGAATTGGTCATGAGACTGTATTGAAGATTACCACAAAAACATTAGAAATTAATTGTTTGTTTGTTTATGGAGCATTTTCATGGAACAGTTTTATTGGCCATTAATTTGGACCTTTTTAAAATATTGCTGTTTCAGTAAATTAATCTTTATATTATTTGCAAAATGATCAAATGTTTGTATAATAATTTTAAAAGAATAAAAAACAATGTTTTGAATGTTCATAGAACATTCAGAAATAACATACTCATAACTTAATGGGAATGTTATCTTTTTTTCTTTTCTTTTTTATATCTTTGTTAGCTGGGTACTTATTTTTGTTAGTTCTCAATTTTCCTAACAAATAAAGGCAATTGTAAAAAATAGAAACTGTTCAGTAAGTTTCAAACCAGCAAACTTATTGTAAAATAAACCCCTCTTTAAATGAAAGACAATTATATATATTTTTTTATTTTACAGTGTGTAAAAATTATTAACCTTTTAAATTCTCATTGAACTAAATATGTATACATATATGTATATTCAAAATCAAATATATATAGGCCTATATATATATTGTCACGCCATCACAAGCAACTGTTCCCTGATTATTGATTAGAGTCACCTGTGAATACTTACCTGGTGTGTATAAAAGCCTCTGTGAACACTTATACTATGGCTGAGCTCAAGATAACATCCTGATACCGACCACTGTTGAGTGACCATCAGTTCCTTGCTGATGAGGATGAGATGATCAGGACTCCTGTTGGAAATTCTGCCTGAAACTGTGGTATTACGCTTTTACCCTCACTCTCCTGCACCGAGCACTTATGAAAACCCGTAAAAGAGACTTTCTGTTAACTCACCTGTGTTGTCAAGAGGAAACCAGTTTATAGCGATCAGGAGATCGCCCAAGGCTTTTGTTTAGCTCTACGGAGTATGATATGTTGATTACTTACCCCGAACCTTGGCTCTGTCTGCTACCTGAGTTTGTTTGAATAAATATCTTGGATTTACTAACTCCCTGTCTTCTGTGTCTGACTGAGAATTATATGTATTTTATTTTTTCCACAACATTGAATAGTACATAAAGGCTTTCTTTTTAATTAATGCATTGACTTAATGTGGCATAATGTGGCTGACTCTTCTTACAAAATGAAACATGTCTTAATTTTCATATAACATAAAAACATGTTTATGAATTTGTGTGTGTTAATTAAAACTCAATTTAATTCATACAGTATCTTAGCACATACAATTTGTCAGACCTAATACAGACACAATTCTGTAAAAAAATAGTTTTTTTTTACTACCCCCTAAGCACTCCCTGGTTCCCCTTTACTCCCAGTATGAAACACCTGCCGCAATCTACATCATACAGCACACACACAGCCAGTGCCTCGGGCTGAAGGCTGGCTCACGAGCCGTCTGTCACTGGGTGGTTGAGTGGGTGTGCGGCTGCTGGGTTTACGTGACCTGAGCAGCGCCTGTGCTCTGCTCCGGGATCTGAGAGTATGGAAGAGGGCCAGATGACTTGGAGTGTCTGAGCCAGATGTCCAGATGTTCGAGAGACGCTTGTCTCTGGTCCTCCTCTCTCACCTCTCCAGATAAGAACAACCATCTGAAGTCAAGACATTGTAAGAAATGTTGCTCTGTGAATGGAGAGTTGATTCAGAGTCAAAAGGGATGATATGACTATGGAAACTATAAACTAAACGATTAGCTGTCAAGTCTTTCTTTATGTACCATTTTTTTTAATTCATTGTGACAAAGAGGGTCAGCCAAAAATGTTTTTGTGAAGCATAAACTGGGGAAATCCATTCCTGCAGAAATATTGTGGCCAGGAATCAATAGGAGCAGAAACAGAGAGATTAAAAAGATGAGCTGATAATTCACCCGCAGTCCTGCTCGGGGACAGAGAAGGTTCAAGACAAGAATTTTTTACAGGTATATTGATACAGCTGCTCTCTGTGATTCTATGGGCACGTATCGACATTAAATCTTAGCTTCATTTGAAAGAGGCCAAAGAAAAGAAAACAGGCAATGAAAACTCTGAGCAGCACTGTAGGACCGAGCTGCTTCCTTTGATTCAGTGATACTATCCTCTTGTGTTTGCTCTGGGCGAAATGGCACCTTGCAGCGGGCGTTTGTTCAAAAGGTTGTTCACACACTCCCCTGCTCTTGAGGGAGCACTCAGGAAGTAAGCATTCCAGATGGAAATCCACGACTCACGAGCACTTGATGATCCATCAACGTGCGTCAGGCATTAACACGAACAGCCACTTCTTTAGATCCCAGATAAAAATCTTGCGCCATTGGGATTTTGCCCATTTCTTTTTTCTTTTCTTTTTTTTCCCACTGCGAACTTGTAAAACATTAAAGAACCAGTTTTTAGACACTTTTAACATTTTCTTACCAAATATTTTTGACGTCAATATATATATATTTTTTTAAGATCAATGTATTTTTCTAAAATGGCAAAACAAAAACATTTTTGTTTGGCTTTTCATTAAATTGCCAAAAAAATATATGACATATACAATTGGGCCAAACCATTTTTATTGTTGTCACTGCACAGCACTGCAGCTAAAATACATTTCTAGAATTTAAAATTAAAAGCATTTCTCTAAAATATTAACAATTAGTCATGATTAATAACATTTGCAATAATTTAAATTCAAATGTTATAATCCAAAGGAAACCAATTTTTTTCTCCTTCTCTGAAATATCTCTGAAAAGTCCTAACGCTTGTCTGTACCTCAGTAAACACGCTAACAACAAAACTTTATTATGCATTATTGTGCACAGCGATGCTGTTTCGAACCATAGCCTATAATCTCTGTGTTACTGGAGACGTTCCAAAGATCGCTACACTGATCTGTCCACATGTCCCTAATGTTAATAGTGTACTTTGCCAAAATTTTAAATAGACCAGGATTCTAAAAATGTGTGTGTGTGCCTGTACGAGAGCCCAGGAGAAAGCAAAGCAGAAAATGAGGTTTTTGTTGGTACTGAATGGGGTGGTGACCCTGTAACATGTGCTGAATGAACCCTTACCCCTTTCTCTTCCTGTGCTGGTCCTTCCTCTAAAAAAACAGAGATCACACCATATAAGAAACGAAAGGTGAGGAGACGAAAAAGAAATAAACATAAAGCCCTCGAAAGGTCACTTTTCTGGGTGTAACCGCCAGCGAGTCTAAATGGCGCTGGTTTATAGGATGAGCTGTGTATACCCTTGTTGGTTTTGCCAGACTCGACTTATCATAAGTACTGTCAATATTCCACTTGAGTATATCAAAAAGTGATAGATTTATTAGTGGAGGCAGGGAGCTTCTCTCTCGGTGATACACATTTTCCATTTCTATCCCTATTTTAACACTTGTGTATAAAAAATTGCGGCGAGCTCGGTGTGTGTGATGGGAGGGGGTGAAATGGCTGTGCTGGGAGGAAAGCTCCATTATGATCCGCGTGATTTAGAGGCATTGATTTAGTGTTCACTTACAGCATGGCTGACACAAACAGGAATCAGGGATCACAGCTCTCTTCCTGACCCTCCTCTCTTAACTCTTTCAGTACTTTCTCTCACTATCACTCTCTCTTTCTCTCTGTTCCTCTCTTTCCTGCTCACCACCATTTTAATAGTGGCATGGTGAAGCTACAGTCTGAAATAAAATTGCTTTTTTTTTTTTATATATATACAATATATTAATCCCAAGTGAAATAATCAAACCATTTTAATAAATATTATATAAAAATCATGATCAAGATTTCATCAGTTAGTGTTATTTATTATTTTACAGTGTGAAGATCATGCTTCAAATGGAATATGAGATGTGTGGTGTGTGAAGAAAACAACCAGAAATCAAGGTAAAAGAACTTGAGAGCATAATAAATAATAAATAATTTCCAATCAAACTGTAATTTTGGCAACTTATGCTATAAATAAATAAAATCTCAGCTATGAAAGTAGCCTTAGCAGGGCAAAGGAGTATCCATTTGATTGATATTGATATAAATTGTTATAAAAACTTTTTTATATAATTGAGTAAACTGAGGAATAACTTTTTGGTATTGTTTGTAATATTTTAGGACAAACACTTGCTCGAATTATTTACAAGGTTTAGGTTTACTAGATTGTCCATACATCAGTATGTCAATGCATAATTGTTTATTAGTAGACGAATAAACTACTCTAGAAAGTGTGTTTGAAAGGGAGTTTATATTCTAAAACTCATCAGGTCTAAGAGTGTCCACAGTTTTACCAAAGTTTTAATAATGTTATCTCATGACCAATCCGTACCTATTTTACGAGGTGGCTAATTCATACAAATTCGTACAACCAGCCCAGTCTCACTGCAATTTGTGCATATTTTACGAGGTAGCTAATACAAATTTGAATGACCTCACTCGTAGATACGATTTTTGCTAAATTCGTACAAATTCATATGAATTAGCAACTTTACGATTTAGTTTACAAATGTACTATTAGCCACCTAGTAAAATGTGTATAAACTGCTTTGAGATCAGGCTGATTATAAAACTGGATTAGTTTTTGAAACCCATTTTTAACACCACCCCCAGTGATCAAGTCTCCAAGCAGACCCAGAAAGCTCTCGTATGCATTCCATTTTAATATAATTAGAAATTTCCCAAGTGTGTCAGCAACTTAAATATTCCCAAATAATATTCAAACAAGTCATCCAACCACAAAGTGTTGATGCGCTTGTGTAAACCAGTGTTGGGAAAGTTATTGAAATCATCCCGTGTCTGGCTCCTCCGAGGGAATGGTGTGATGTCAACACTTTGCATGTACGCAAGCTACGTCAGAGGTGATGAAAAGACTGTACTACAGTTTGGGAACAGGCAACTGATTCAGGATTTGGCTGGTTGACAGAATCTGTATCCAATTTTTTCCCCCCAAAGACAGACACTCAAAAGTATATTGTGCTTTATTTCAGTATATGTTTCAAGACAGATTATTTAGATAGGGGGAATATATGTGTTTCCCTTTCTGCTGCTCTTCATGTCACAGCTCAGAAAAGTAAGGGTTTAGGCAGAGCCCAATTGCTACTCAAAACTAGCCCAATCAAAGCACAAATTAGTCCAATAACACTCTGGCTATCAAAATTGCTACAATGTGAGTTAAAACCTCATCTTCTGAGGAGCAAGCTGTTTAAATTTAACCTGCAGATTAAAAACCGATGTGTGGCAACATGAAGTTAGCAACACTGGGTTTAAGACATATTAAGGCGTATTCTTGAGCTCCCATCAACCAATCAGCATTATCATGATGTCAGAGTAATCACATGGCATTTATGGTTTAGGAGGTGATTGATTCAAAATGTTGCCACAAAATCTGTGCCAGTGAGATGTTGAAAATACTTTACATTCTCATGCTTGCAAAAATGTTTATATACTGTAGTCAGATTGATCACTATACATGACCAACCCGTTTGAGATGATAATTCTTGGCTTGGCAGGGTCTGTTTTGTTTAGTTTTTTGACAGGCTGTGGAAAAACAGCCTGTTTTTTAGACCAAGGCAAATTAGTACATGCCAAAAACACTCTGTCCTGTAGCCATTGGGTATTTACAGCACAAATATACCAAATGTAGGTGCCTTGGTTTTCTATCGTGGACACAAATTCAAGCTTCCCACGTCACATTTCATTTACTAAATAAATTCCATGCATTATAAATGAAAACACATGAAATCAGTGGACAGATGAAAGAACAAAAGGGTACATTGATTGAAATGGATGGGAATCTCACGGGCAATAAAAACAGGCGTTGTCACACAGAAATGCCTGAAGCGATATGTGCATTATGAAGCATGCATGGGTCAACAGATGTTTTGATGATGTAATCCATTACAAACTACTTCACGTAGGGGTGGAATCTGCAGAGTGATCAGAGAGCAGTTTGTCATTCTCCAGCACAATGATGCATCAGCACTGCAGTTTGTTTTCTTTATGACTGTATATAGACACTTCAAAATATATCAGCCTGGTGATACAACGTGGTCATACATATTTGCAATCCTTACAAATTACATGCAATATCTGTTTTTGTGGTAAAATTTAACTACTGGGAAATAAAAAGGATAATATATGGTTTGCAAGTGTTTGTGTCAATGCAGCTTTAGTATTGTGCCTCATGTGAACTGTCTAATGATTTATGATTGTGCAACAGATTGTTTTGTGCCACATCATGTCTTTTGTACCATCAACACATATTGCACACGCAGAAGCTCACATGATAGACTGAATGTTCTGCACACAAATCATGATCTCCCACTGCAAGAGTCTAATATGAACCAGTGATGTGGGATGCGAGGCCAAGGAAGGCGATAGTGAGCAAGCTGAACCCCAAGGCACATGGTGTGTGTTATGGATCTCAGAGGGCCTTTCGATGACAGTAGACATAAGTGAGATTCTAAAGACCAGCAAGAGCAACATGTTCAGACAGTCACGTTTTTTGATGATCATTATCTGTGTCACACTGAAATTGCATTCGAAATAATCTGTTTGTTGTTTAAAAAGGGAGTTCACTGCATGATAGTAATGATGACATGTGTTGAGGCCACTTCCCAATTGCTTTACCCAGCAATTACCATTGTTATTACACAGATGCATGCCTTGAATACTTTATTATGATTGCTCAGTCTCAACATTCTGCTGTCGCAAGCAGTCAACTGGTATTTTTGACAAAAATAAATACATTTTTATTAAGGCTCGAGCCCCAGTGTCCATTGTCATTACTGACATTACAACATTACTGATAAATGCCTGCCAGAAGACGGAGATTATCATATAACCTGAAAATCATTTTCCTTGATATTCCAGTAATCATGACGTATGTTTTCTATAATATCCGTTCAAGATTAATTTTCATTCAGTCAGTTTCCACACTGAAGATGTAATGGGATATTTGATAAAACACAAAACAAAAAAGTTCACAGTGGGAAACAAAACTAGTAAATGCCTTTCGTAATGTCTGTTCATTTGTGACCCCTGGTCCACAAAACCAGTCACAGAGGTCAATTTGTCTGAAATTGAGATTTATACATCAACTGAAAGCAGATTTAATAAGCTTTCCAATTAGGCTTGTTAGGATAAGACAATATTTGACTGAGATAAAACTGTGAATATCTGGAAGGTGCAAAAAATCTAAATATTGAGAAAATCACTTTGTCTAAATTAAGTTTTTAGCAATACGTGTTGATTAAGGTAGAAAATTTACAAAATATCTTCATGGAATATATGATCTTCACTTAATATTCTAATAAATATTTATAATATTGACCCATACAATGTATTTTTGGCCTTTGCTAATATACCATGCTAGTGCTACTAGCTAATTTTATTGTTTTTATGTCCAGGGTCACATTTGTCAGCGAATCACTCTTGAAGCCTGCACATTTTGAATGACCCACTTCTGCTGGAGATATGCAGATATAAAAAAAAAAAGAGTATCAAAATTTGAGGACACTTTTTGACGAGTGACCACTGATGAATGGCTAGAAACTGCTCTGTGGTTAATCTGCACTTAATACTTTCACCTTTTCTGTAGACTAGATAACAAACATATTTAGCAACAGTTTAACATGTTTTTGATTAAACGGCATATTACTCTTAAAATGTTTACTGTAAAAGAACTGATACTACAGTGAACCGGAGGCGCAGGAGACAACAGAGACCCAATGGCGCCATCTAGTGGTGATGCGCATCTACAGTTTTTGAAAGTAGCTTGTTGCTATAGAAACACCGGATACAATAGCAACACCTTGTTCGAGATAAAGTTTCCGAGTGCCTGCCAGCCAACGTGTTGATGTAACGACATTAAAGTTTTTATGTAACGTCTAGCGACGTATACTGTTAACTAAAACGTTTACTAAGAACATACGTAAAGACGCGTATTTTAATCGAAATTGTGTTTAAAATGTTCCGGAAAACAATGTGGAGGAAAGCAGTGAGTGATGCGGTCAGCTCACATCAACATCGAGCCCTGAATACCACCATTTTTATTCTCAAAGAGTTTGGACCGATTGGATTTCTCCTGAAAGAGGATGGAGACAGCAAACATTATAAAGTAAGCTTTGCTGTTGTTGTTGTTTAAATACATTTAGAATATATATTGTGTACATTAACAAAGCGCTTTCTCATTTAAGGTGTGTTTGGGCGATCCACACACGTGTACCTGCCCCACATTTCAGAAAGAGAAGGATCTTTGTACACACATCTGCTGGTAAATAAATGACACAACAATACAGGGTACAACAATACAACCTGCATGACAGGCTTTTGAAAAATAGTCTAGGCATTTTATAAACGTTTTACTGTTAGTTAAAACTCGGTTTTAATAAACATGGGGCAAAAAAAGTGCACATAGCTGAAGAAACACATACATAGTTTGCATGTTGATATATACTTTACCTTATGCCTTACTTCTCCACTTTATTCTAGGATTTTAATGCGTAAATTTCGACTGCCACAAGATCATGAATGTAAGTACCCAAAAAGGTGTAGGCATCATCATCAAATAATCATTTTCTACTGAGAATACTTCCTGTACATAAAAATTTGTGCTACAAGTGTCATTCTGGTCATTTGTTCTGTTTCAGACTGTTTCCAGTACGGTCTTGTGGAGAGACAGATCGTAGAGCTGTTACAAGGGCTTCATGTGGCCAAAACTATGTCTCCTAATGACAGGACGAGCTCAGAGCACTCGTTTCCTGAGCCTAGTGAGGAAGATGGAAGCATCAGACAGAAAGACATCGAAAAAGATGATGTATGTCCAATCTGTCAAGAAGAACTTTTGCTGAAAAAATTGCCTGTAACCTATTGCAAGTAAGAGAATCATTCAGAATTTATCTTATAAAGGAAATTAAATGGATACTAATAGACCAAAAGTTTAGGCACACCTTCTAATGCAATGTGTTTTCTTTATTTTCATGAGCATTTACATTGATAAATTCTCACTGAAGGCATCAAAACTATGAATGAACACATGTGGAGTGATGTACTTAACCAAAAAAAGGTGAAATAACTGAAAACATCTTTTATATTCTAGTTTCTTCAAAATAGCCACCCTTTGCTGTGATTACT
>JAUMHQ010000058.1:4352957-4379676 GCA_032361165.1 Enteromius paludinosus
ATATATATAAGCAAACGTATCTTGGAATATGGAAAGCAGCTTCACGCTTATCACACAAAAGTAAAACCTCCACGCATGCATAATCTGAAGCATGAAGCTAAACTCGGAAGAGTTGCCCCACTCTTGCTCCTCTTTCTCCCTCGTGCTACCCCCCTCTCCCACTAAGGAGTGGCAGCGTGTCCCTCCTCACCCCCCTTGTTGTTGTTTTCTTGCTCAATGAAATAATCTCCTACCCCCTTCATCCCTCACCCCATGCCACCCCCCTGGCCCAGTCTAGGTCAGAGGGCCCCCCTCAGCCTGTTGCTGATTGTGAGTGCAGCGGCAGGGAGAAAAAGCACACAATTAGGCACAGATGGCTGTCTGCCTCGTGGTGCCCAGCCCGGCTCCCGCTGCAAAGGGCCATTCTGCCGCCTCTCGCTTTGCCCGCAAGTGTAATTCAAATGAGAGATCAATGAGCGTCATACTAAAAGTAACAGTTCCAATTATTCTGCCTTTTTTTCTGTTCCTCCTGAGCGTCGCGGGGGCAGATCCTCTTTTTACCGTGAGACGACATCGCCTCAAATGATGCCACTATCTTCTGGATTACGGAAATTCTGTTGTCAAATCGGAATGTTATCACCTTGTCTCACTCCCCTGATGATTTGAGGGGAAATAGGGTCAGATTAGCCGGGTTAATCCATAATCCCTGAATTTAGCTATTGAGGTAACTGGAGACGAATGCAATCAAGTTTGATCAAGCATCGCTGTCTTGCGGTTTATCTGACAGCTTTTGAATGACAAGTAACCAATCTTAGAATTAAATTTCCATTTCACTGGACGCCATATTATCAGATTTCCACTGCTATTGTACAGCATAATGTCTTCACATTCATTTGCAAGCACAATCTCATTAACACTGCTGCCTTGTAACTTTTATATGCTACGTGCCAATTTTGATAATTGGTCACATAACTTGATTAAAAAAAAAAAAAAAATCACCCCAGGCGATTTCAAAACAAGGCTCAGCCATGATGCAAATATGGCTTATTAATATCAATAACTAAGAACTGACTGCACTTCTGAAATCGTCTTAAAGAGAGAGAGGGAGAGATGACATAACACAACAAAACACCACCTAAAGCGTTTAAAAACAACAACAACCTTACAGCGTATTCGGCTCTTCGTCGTTGACAGATGTTTTGTAAACAGTAAAAGACGCTAAAAATACCGCGTGCAATGTGCATAATTCTGGCACTTACACACAGCGAATAAAAGTTTTATCGTTTAAGTATTGTCCGCTGACGTCACTTTGATTCCTTGAAGTGAGGCAGAATAAACCTTGAAAGGACTCTCCTTCAATCTGCTGTTCGTAACTAACACACACACACACACAAACACACTCACACACGCAGTCACTCACTCACTCACACACACCGAGACTCAATTACTGCCCAATTCCCTTCTTCATCATCTCCTGCTACACCGGCCTCTTCCAAAAGCAAATCGAAAAAGGAAAACAAAGAGCAACGTTACCTGAAGTGATACTTCGAACTCGATCGAGGCGGAATTACGCGAAGTGTCAAAACTAAGGGTAAGTTTTGAATTTATTGCGAGCTGGATCAGTTATTTCATTGGCGAATCAATGTTGTGTCGCTGGCTGGCTTGATTTCTTAGCGAGGGCAGCTAACTCGATAGTTTCTTTAGGTCGGCTACGCGTGTCCCTCGAGCGTTAAAAGCGCAAAACTTGTCAAAAGCGTTTCATCGGCGTTGTCGAGAAAAGCCGATCGTGAGAAATATTCCGATGCGACTGCGAATATCGCAAAACTTTACGAGTGGACACAATGTTGCGCGCGGGGGTTGTGACTTCATAATAGGAATCTGCCTTTGTGCCCTCTCGCGTGCGCTTTAACTGCTACGTTTTTTAAATGTAAACTGTTGGTAAACACTCCTTAATGTTCCCAAACATGTTTCAAAAGAGCAAGCGCTTCCCCGTCGTTCGTGTGGGTACGTAAAAATGTAATATTTGATTTTGTAGGGCTTATTTGAAAAGGGCGAAGCGGGAGAGTCACTTGGAGGAGCTGACGCTACCTTTGGTCTGTTTAATGTCCGTCTCTCAGATGATGGCAAAAGCTAACAGCTCTTCATTGAGACAACATGATAAAAGCATTTAATTTACAATTCCTTTTGATAAAAGCCGTTAAAAGCACACGGTTTCGTATTTTCGATGGGGAAATCGCCTGTTCAGTCGGTGCGGGTCGCTGGTGTTGAGTTGGAGCTTCGCGTTGCTCTTATCTTTGTTGCTTCCTTAAAGAGCAGCAGCTGCCGCCTGGCCGAGTTGTTGAAATTTATCCCTTTGTGTATATTACAATATCCTCCATTTTTTCTGCCCTCTAAACAACAAGCCTCACGCCATCTTGGTTAATTTTAACTGGCGGATCCGCGTATTCTTAGGACTCGACCTGCACATGTCGTTACAGGCAGAAAGTTTAGAAATGTCTTATGTGGTAGCGGTGACGTCATGTGAAGTTTAAGTAAAATGTGATGTTTTGCCAAGAAAGCGTCGAATTTGTTATCTCGCTTGACATTGCTGGGAAACTCTCGTTTTCGGTTAGTTTTGCAGTCGGAACGACTCCGGGTGAATAAAAACAAACATTTTGATGAGATCTTGAGAACCGTGCGCGATGTTTAATGATTCGATGCTTACAGGTGGAATGAATGACATCAGCACGTAATGATGTCATTTAGTGAGGTGAACTGTTTCTTGTCTTTTCTTTGTCTAAAATGTAGATTTTTTTTTTTTTTTTTGAAGTTTAAGCATTTCATAATTCCCATGTAGCATTTCTCAAGAATGTGCTGGGTTGATGAATCAGTGAACTATGGTTTCACATCTATTTCAGAGATTTTTTTTTTCTCCCACGAACGACCAGAGTCGTATTTGGATCCTTTCAGACACATTTGAGTTTGTCACATGAATTTATGGCTGACGAGGTTAATAATTATGGTCTGACTGTACAGTCATTTCCTCATTTAGAAGACTTCAGATGTTCTAGTTAGATTATAATATGCATATTATGTACTTTTGTATAGAGCATGTGTGTTTTATTTGTGTAAGAAATACCTAAAGATTTTACCTCAGTACATTTGTAGTGGCTTGTGAATGAACAGTCCTCTCCACCTTCAAAAAAGCAAGTGTTACATATTTCAAAGTTTCTGTTATGCAAGTCATGAACTTTTTACAATTAGTGGTCAGCCATGCAAAACCCGCAGGCTCGCCATAGGCTGGTTAAATGGCTGGACTGTGTCTGTTTTGTATCAGTAGGGCTCTGTCTCATCTAGCCCAGTGCCCCAGTCATTATGCATGGAGCAGGCTGTTGTTTTTACAGAATGCCTCAGATGGAGAAGTCAGTGTTTCCACCTCCCATCTCTTTGTCTGAGTATGTGCTTCTGCTAAAGCCATGAGAGCAGGGGAGCAGATGTTTAGCCAAACATCCTGACGCGATGCTTTTCTCTTGTGGGAATGCCGCCTCTTCCTCCCTGTTCCCGATGCATCGCCTTGACAGCTGCTTGATTTCATGGAACCGCTAAGAAGCCATTAGCGGTATCAGTGAATTGAAACGGAACAGTCTCACCCACTCTCTTCTTCCATTAGAAATGACTATTGTTGGATGTTTTTTTCTCTTTCTTTGTGAGAGAGTGTGTGTTTGTGCTTATTCTTAGCACACAGAAGATCTCTTATATACTTGTACTGTTTTTCTTACAACGAATTAGAGGGAGCAAATCTGTCAGGGCCTGTTTGTGCTGTTGGGGTTTGAAGGGATCTCACACTGTGCTCTCTCAAGCACACCCAGACCACTGGATGTCTGTAGCTGCGAAGACAAAAAAAAAAAAAAGAAAGAAAGAACTTTGCTCGGGGTTAGAGTGTCAGCCACACGTTTCTGTCCAGGATGTTTGTTGTTTTCCCGACAGGATATGGGTTAGGCTTGTGAGAAGATGTTCATATCTAGGAATTAGTTTAATTTGGGATCTTTAGAAGGATCTTGTTTAATCTCTGTTTGCATGTCTTTGTTGTGCGTACAACAACAAATGATTGTGGTGTAATGAGCTGATAACGAGAAAATGTGGGCTGTAAGAAATGGGTCTCGAGTGCAGAAGCTGTGGAATGCAAGTTTAGCTCAGGCAATCCCAAAAGCACATGAGTTTGGGTTGATAATCACACTTCCTCTGAAACCGGGCACTGATCAGTGTGGTTCATTTAAAGATGATTTGAATTTATTGGATGTTCCACTCATGCTGTTACATATGAATGACTGGAGAGCAGTTAACACGCACAGCCCTGTCTGTGTCTCGTAGTCTAAATGGCTCTATGGGGTTTCATTCTACATCTTATTGGATTAGACGATATTATAGTCAACTGCAGTGTATAACATTGTGCTTTCACTTTAGCAACTTACTTGACACCCTTTGCAGAAGATTACTTATGCCTTATGTTTGGCACATCAACCCTCAGTTTTTGCATTGTGAAACCCAATTCAGATTATTTAAAACCGGTGCTATGACTTAAATTCTAGAATATATTTAGATAAATAATTTATATGTAAAGGTGGACTACTGAAAAACAAGGATAGAGACACATTATTTGCCGTATCTTCAGTAAATACCTATTGATTTGGGTTTTTAAACATGCATCAATCAATGCGCAGTTAATGGCAAAATTGATTTCAATGAACTTCGGAAAGCTCAGCCTGGAGTTTCTGGATTCTCGTTTGATTTAACCGTCCAATAAAAGTCTGAGGCAGCGGGAAGTTCTCACCTGATCATAACACCTGTCATTTAAAGAGCTCCAACGCAAGCGCGGGCTTGATTATACAAGCTGTGGTGTGCCACGTGTGTGGCCAGTAACTGCCAAATGAATCAGCCCCGAATACTCGATGCTGGAAGGTCAGCGGTGAATTTGTTTTCCGAGCAGGTTGCGTCCTTGCACTCATAACGACTTGGCAAATCACCTTGTAAATACTGACAGAAACTCTTCCCCGTGCTGCTTCGTGAGACGACAGTTGGCAATACGCTAAACGGTATCATGGATAAGTGCATCTCTATCTCGACTTACTTGGCTAATGATTTATTTTGTCGTTAGCGAACAGCTTTGATTGTAGAATTTCCTCTCAACAGTTGGCTCTTACATAATAGCGGGTTATGTGGGTTGCTGTTTAGCGTGAACATTAGCGCTCGGGAGACAACTGTTTGTGTCAGCAGAAGCACAAGTCGGTCGCGGCAGACTTGATAATTGTGTCGCAAACATGATCTTCTTTACCTTTAGCCTGCCGGTCTGTGGTAACGAGGTAGAGGAGCCGGAGATTCGCGTTTCTGCGGACAGTTAAATGAATGGGCTTTTCTACCAGCAGCTGAAGCGGGTCACACCAAACTGACTTTGTTTTCAGATAAACACAGAGAGGACACAGGGGCCGAATTTCAGAGGCAGGCAATTAGCTGCTTTTTGGTTCAGCGTCCCTCGGGCCTCTGTTTATCATTCAATGTGAGAATATCCCTGATGAAACTCAAGGTTATTTTTGTTGGGCTGTCTGAGCGCTTGTTTTTCACAGACAAGGTGAAAGGGTTGATTTTTCCCTCAAGAAAGGCTTCATATTGAGACTTGAGAACGAAGAATCTCCTTTGCTGGAACTTCACAGTAAGGATTTAAGCTTCGGGAAGCGCACGTTCAGAATACGTGTGTATCTTTCCGCCAGCCTCTGCTGTTAATCAGCAAGGCCGATCTTGTGCTAGACACCTGAAGGTCGTCATTCTGAAACCTTTCTGTGCGCCTGTTGTTATGCTTTCCATCTGCCCCCCCCCTTTCTCTTTCTTTCTATCTATCTCTCTCAGCTCCTCAATGAGGGTTTGAGTGCATTAGTGATTCCGGGCAGAGGAGTATTCTGGAGAGATGAGGGCTGTTTTTTCCACCCTGCGCCGGCTGTATCTCCGGTGTTGTTTGCCCTCCAGGAGACTGTCATGTTGCCTGTGCCGTGGGTTGCCACTGCGGCGCTCCGTTCCCCCCGCTGAGATAATGGAGCCCGTGTTTGAAATGCCAGTAGTTTGGCCTATTTGTTCTAGTGCTTATCGCTATATTTGCATCCAGAGGAGAAATAGCCATGATTTCAGGAATGGCTGGAATGATGCTCCTCTTGTGGGAGAGGGCAGAAGGGAGGCTGGGTGGGATTTGGCGAGAGCTGTGGGATGGGAGAGAATCTACTGCACTGTGACAGCTGACTGCAGGACATGCAGTATTTGACCCTCGCACACACATACGCACTCAAAGACATTGAGAGATTGTGCTCAAGCAGCCCCCTCTTATTTATTGATCTCGCTGCATTTAAAATCTGGTCACTGCCACCACAAAGCCTTTTCATTTTAGCTGCGCTGGCAAAGAGCACCTCAGCACAGCAAGAATTTCTAAATTTTTAATTTGCGCAGAAAGGCCCACGAAATGACAGGGATGAGATGGAGACAGAGAGACAAAAAAAAAGGATTGAAAATAGAATGGTTTCAGCCGAAACTGCGATGTGCTTTAGAAATCGAAGCCCTTTTGGTTTTGCGTAAGTTTGCTTGCTCTCACGTTTTACATAAGCTTTTTTATTTAATCTCTTAAGACGTTAACATGGTTAGTAGGGCAGTTTAGTTGAGGACACCAGCATTTAACCCTGCCATGACACATGAAGAAGTAAGTGAAATAATAGTGAAATAATCTAGCCTTGTTTTAACTAGGTCTTGAACGGTAAACAAACCACTGCTGGATTAGCTGTGAGGTTTTATAAAAAGACCTCCAGATTGAGAGAGCTGGATTAAGGGTTCTAATCTGCGATCGCGTGAAGGTGCATCATGGTGTGTTTCTGGAGTCTACAGACGCAGGATTAGGCGCTTCAGCAGGCCTCATGCTCGCCGACCCGCAACAAATGTGTGTGCGTGTGTGTTTTGAGGGGGGCGTCTGTCTCAGTCATTAGAAATTAGGCTGAGGCTGCTTTGTTTAAGGTTGGAACGGACGGGTGATTCTTTGTTTAAATAATGCAATCAGTTGAAGAGATAAGGTTAAGGACTGCCGGTTGTTTAGGTAGCAAAAGAGTGTTTGTGTCATCAGATTGTTCAGTGAAACAGTCTGTGGTGCGTTTGTTTCACATGACTCTCGAAATGAGAGGAAAAACACTGCATGTGCTCTCTCTTTCTCTCGGTTTCTATCTCTCTGTATTATCTCTGTTAGATGGGTAGAAAGCTGTGAAACCCGTCTGTAATATGAGCAGTCAGTAAACTTGGCAATAGCACTAGAAGAAGCCTGATCCGGAGGCCATGAAGAGCCTCTTGTTGAGTCCTTCGAGTGTTAGTGTGTGTGTATGATTGCGTGGAAGTGCATCTGTATGTTTGTTCTGATGGCAAAGGATCATATGGACGCATTCTAGGGCAAAGGATGAAATGAATGGTAGAGTGAGCACTGCATCCTTATTTGACCACGGTGTATGTGTGCGAGCGCCTCCGTAACTGAAAGCCTTGTTTTGTGCTCTTAGGGTTTTATCTGAGTGTGTGTTAGTGTGTGCACATGCATACGGGTGACTGTGCATCTATGTGTGTTTGTGCGTGTAGAGATGGAAATATCCTTTGCTCCTGCAGGCTAGAATAAATCCTGTGTGAGAGCTCCCTGGTGTAATCCAAACACTGCCAGCTAATTTAAGCGTGCAGCAGGAGCAACAGCATCTTTCATGAAAACAATGCATTCAGTCTAGAGCTCATCTTCACTTCCTTCAGTCATCTATTCAGCCATCACCTTGACTTCAATATTACAGCTCAAAACACAACTACTCAGAACTACACCACACCACAAGACTACAGCCCAACACGCCACTTTATTGAGCATTCCGATAACATAGCTCAACAAACGAATGCGCAACCTAATGCTACCTCACAACATACTGTCACAACCCAATATTACAGGCCCAACACTTCACCTTAACATGCCACTTTGAATGAACATCTCCATACAATGCTCAGTCCACCACAATAACCACGTACACTTTAGCTCATTGTAGGCACAACACACCACCAGATGATCCAACCCAACGTTTCAACATGCCACTTGACAGAACATCCCAACACAACCCACAAACCACCACACAACCCTACACTTTAACTCAGGCCACTACAACCCAACACTACAGCTAAATATATGCTACCGGATGACCTGAAATAACAGCCCAATACAATGTACACCACTTGACTGAACATCTCAACAACAGTCACAACTCAACACTGCATCTCAGTACCCAACAGACTTAACAGCGTAACAAACTGTACAAGTTAATGCTATAGCCTACCTCACTGCCATTGCCCAACATGTCACCAGATGATCCAACACCTCAACAAGGTACTTGACTAAATACCCATACCCCAAATCTGAACGCCCAGTAGACCACCACATGATGACCTAGTACTGTAGCTCAACACACGTCCCCCACCTAAGACCCAAAATAACAGCTCCGCAACACAACTTGACGGAACATCCCAAAAATAAGCTTAACGAACCCCCACATCTCAACGATGTCTCTCACACAATCTCCGAACAACAAATCAACACCACCACATGACTCGGCACACTTGACTAAGCATCCAAGCGCCGTAGCTCAACACAACACCATAACTTGACAATACATCTCAACACCATACCTGATTACCCTCCACAACAGCTTAATTCAACAATTTAGTAAAAAACCTAAAACACCCACTACAAGCCAACACTATGCACTTAGCAAAGCACCATGACCTAACACGACAGCTTAAGCCACCACCACAACCCACTCTACAGCTCAACACGCCGCTTGACTGAACATCCCAACTCCACCCTAACCCAACACTACACATCCAACAGACCACCACACAACAGCTCGACTTGCCATTTGTAATATCTCAACAAACTACCATAACTAATATCAACAACTCAACCACCCCCCAATAATACCCAGCTATAGCTCAAGGAATATAAATTTTGTCATTATTTACTTATGTTGTTTCAAACCTGTATGACTTGCATTCTGAAGAACATTGGGAACCAAACAAGACTGGTGCCCGCTGGCATTGACTGCACTCATTTCTCAGAATATGGTTCCACAGAAGAATATAAGTCACACAGCTTTGAAGTAACATGAGGATGAGTAAATGATGACAGAAGATTTACCAGAACAATCATCTTCCTTAGCATACTTCATGCCATCATGTCCCCTAATATATTGTAATATTTGTTGGAAACACATATTTTAGATTTGTTTTAAAAGGCAGGGTTTTTTTTTTTTGTCATTGTTGCTGCTTCACTGGATTGATGTCAGGTTGATGGCGAGAGCTTTCACGTTGGGTGTGTTGAGCTTAGGGATGATAGATGACTATCTGGCTGGTTTGTGTGTGTCAGTGTGTTTGTTCGTATGTGTGCGTGTGTTTGAGAGGAAGGCGTGACAGCTGCATAGGCAGCGGGATTGACCTTCACGCAGAGAAATCTCAAGGCCTGTTTGATTACACGGTATTCTGCTGCTTTGCGTTCTTTAGCGCTTAACTTAATTCGCGGACAGCGTTAAATCTGTGATCGGCTTCTTTTGACTGCCAGTGTTATTGTACAGGGCCCTCAATTAGGGCACATGTTGTTCAAATAATATGGTCACATGTAAGGCTGTTATCTTTGTTTTTTAAAACGTTGGTATTGTTCCTTTATAGACTTGGCGTGATATAAAGTGGCCTTAAAGAGTTTAAAATGATATTTAGACAAAGGTCTCATTTTGTCTTTGTGGTATACTAGAATCTAAAGTGGTAGTTCTGCTCATGTTTACATAGCACTTGTGCAATGTGCAAGATGCGATTTGTAAGTTTATTTTCCATTAAAAAAAAAATAATAAGAGCTTAAAAATGTATTTACAGACAGATTCCGTAAAGTAATATAATAACTGAATATACACAAATAATTACCTTGTTTCATAATACCATACGTTGCCTCCACAAGCATCAGCAACTGTGTACACTTTTGTAATAGTTGTATATATGTCTCTGGTTTGTTCTGGGAAGTGAGAGCTACCCACTGTTCTTGGCAAGTTCTTTGGTTTCTCAGCATGGATTGCACATTGAGCTATATAATGCTTGAGGAGTCAACAGATAATATTAAGAACAGGATGACACATTACCCGTTTTTCCCTCATATTTCCTCCAACATAGTGCACAATTTATAACTTTGTAGTATCATCACAGAGGCAATTAAAAGTGTGCGTGTGAGAAATCTCAACTATCATTGAAATGTTTTAGAACATGACATGCATGAGATTCCTTGGACTGACGTGTGAACAAATATTTCAAGTGCATGTTCTCAAAAGCTCTTGCTAGGCTCTGCATTTCACATGCGTTTTATAGGATTTCACTTGAAGGCTGACCTAAAGTAAAGCCTCTGATCATTTTCCCATTAGGTTGTTTGTTTTCGTATCTGGGAGTGCCTAAAACATGTTTTCTGTTCCTGCCGTGTCTGGCGATGACTGCAGAGCTTCAGAAACTTTCCCACATGTTCTACCTTTGTTTAAAAACGCTCCATTTCATGTGGAGACACATGAGTGTTTTTTTCTCTCTCTCTTTCGCTCACTCTTGTTCTTCCTTTTGCTTCCATCTGGTCTTCATTTCCACCAGACTTCAAAGGTGAAGGAAATCGAGGATAGGAAATGGGTTGAATATTAATTTGGCCTTATTGTCACGAGTTGCTGTGTTCTGCACAGATGAACCTTTACCACAAATGTAAACCCAAATTACCGCAGTGTTAAGCAATCCGTTCAAAGACGATTGCTGTGTCCTTGTGTTGGAGAGAGCAATCTTTGTGTGTGTGTGTGTGTGTGTGTGTGTGTAGCACGGTTCTTCCATTAGCGTGTGAGTGATGACCTCCAGTGTGGGCAGTTTAAGTTATAGCACACCCCTCCTCTCTCTCAGATGGAGCTAATTGTCTGGTGGCCATTTTTGAGGAAGTGTTTCCAGGTACGAGGGTTTTTTTTTTAGCCCTCTGGATGGCCATGTCCTGTTTTCCCCTCTGTATTTATCTTTTGTCCCATTCCTTCTTTTCTTCTGGATAAACCGCAATTGCCCTAATGATGAAAGAATAAGATTATCAACAAGAGTGAAAGAGATCTGGTCCAAGGCTGTTTTTTTCCCAGTCACAGAACTCACACACAGATTCCATTTTGTCAGCTTTCAGCTGGGCATAATACAGCGATAAAAGACTCTGCCCTGCAGCCACACTGAATCATACAGAGCAAAGAGAGGGAGAGAGAGCAAGAAAGAGATGAGAAAGCGAGAGAAAAGGAAAGAGAAGTCTCTTTGTGCTGTGTGTGCTCATATTGTATGAAAAAAGATGAATCACTTCTATTTAGGGATCAGTTTCCTGAAACTGGACGGGTGAGACGATTCCACGGGAGATAGATTGTCGGGACTTGCCTGTGTTTCTCTGAAGGGTTGGAGCTAAACGTCTGCAGTCGTGGCAAGGTGCTCCCAAAAGGACCGGCTCCTCCGACAGGAAGTATCAACCTGGAGCAGAAAGAACAAAAAGGAAAAAAAACCCTCCCCTCCTGTCTTTTCTTCTCGCACACCATCCTCACAGCTGCGCACAGTTTGCTGTCTATCCGAAGGGGGTGCATTATCATTTCATCTAAATTCCTCCCCCTAGGCAAGTCAATAAAAAAAATGTAGCGTCAAGACGTTTTTGATTAGTTGGTCCTCAGGATGGATGAAGATGTTTGGGGAGAGCTCAGCACTCACATAGTGAGCTTTGAGCCACTACGCGCAAATTCCGGCCTTCGTTGGCAGTAGCGCCGTGTTATTGTGGTAATGATCAGGCCGAACGTATGGTGTAGGAAATGATCAACTCCACCAGTGCGCTTGCCATTATCTCAGAGACTTTGTCTCTCCAAGCTGTTATTACAGCCAAACTCCCCCCCTCGGTGACATCAGCTCGAACACTGCACGTGTCCTTGGCCACTGCGGCGATGGATCGCCTCCACCGTAGAAGGATGAGTCGGATTTTGATTGACGTGCGGATGCTGTCAGTCACAGCCTGGCTCAGTGTGTAGCAAACAGTGGTAAACTGTTCCAGACATCGAACTCTGCCCAGATGGAAATGTTTTAAAGAACTAAAAAGAGGAACTAACTGGCCAGCCGCAGATTACTTGGGAGTGCGTCTGCTGTTCGTTTGTGGTGGTAATTTGTTTGAGTTTTTTTTCCTCATTGTGCATGTGGTGTTTGTTTCTGAGTAGTGTGTGTGTATGTGCAACTTGTTATCTGTGCAGATTGTGGAGATTGGAAACTGAATCTGATTTGTGTGTTTCACCCTTGTGTCTCACTGCTGTGATGTTCCTGATAATTCTTAAGCACACACACACATGCTTTGAGAAAACTGGAGCAGGCTGGTTTTCTGCACAAGACAGCGTGTGTGCTTGGAAAAAAACGTCCCACACACCCTGGGTTTTTAAAGCCTTGCTGTAATTCCAACAGGTTTAGCAGGAAAAAAAGACGGAACCGGGTGCGTGTATGAGCATTCACACATTCATGTGTTTTCACTTTACTTGTGTGGGCATGTGAAAAGTGGTTGTCAGTGTCTTTGTGTACGTATGAGAGTGTTTTTCTTACTTTAAAACCATTGGCAGCCAAAGGTTGGGTGTAAACACACTGTATTTCTCCAGCCACAGCGCTGAAACCTGTTGCCGTTGACTTTTCCCCTTGAGGCCGAAGCTTATTATTAAGTGTAATTTAGGACAGTTTACCTCAGTTTTGCTTCTGTTTAGTGACCAAATGTGCCATTAAACCACTTTCCTTTCTGTTTCTTTTTCCCGGTCTCCTACAGGTGGACAAGCAGTGATGTCACACAGCTGAGGACATTCCCACTCAGTGAGTATTTGCTCCATAATTCTTAACAGCCAGTTGTCATCACTTTTTGTCTCCAAACCTTCCTGTGACTTTGCATTTGTTGCAAGACCAGTTTTGCAGTTTTGAAGTCATTTGTCACGGTTATGCACCTCTGTGTTTGTTTCGGGTAATTGGAAGCTGTAACCGAAAAGGGTGAACACAGATTCAGCCGATTTAAACCTAATTTAATTGAATTCTAAGGACGTGAGCCCCTCTTCTCACCCCTCTCCCTCCCAATTAGCTGAAACAAAGCTCTCCAAAGGCAATTGTTAGGTTGACATTTCTTAAGCGTGCTTTGTTTTTTTTTGTTGTATTTGTAAAGATCTTTAATTTGGAAATTCAGTTTCACAGCCGAGTCTCTCGAATGCACCGCAGCCGTGGAGAGAGCTTGTGCTTTGGAACAAACAAATCAGCCGGTTTCTCTCTCTCCCTGTGTGGGCTCAGGCTAATTGGTAGCGCGGATGCTGGTCGCGGTGTTAGCGGTGATTCTAGGCGGGCGGCAGCCTCTCAGGGCTCTCTGCTCGGCTGCATCGTTTCATTCCCCAGCTCCCTGGTGGTTTCAGAGAGTGACAGAAATACAAGGACGTTTCTTTCCACTCTCTCGCCGTCTCCTTCTCCCTCTCATTCTCTCTGTCTATACCACTAACAAGTGACAATGTAGAGTTTGAGTTCTGGAGTGCTTAAAGACTGAGAAACGGACTGCAGCTGCCTCAGGTGAACATGCAGCTGTGTGTAGACCAAGTGCTTGCTCAGATGTGTGTGTGTGTGTGTGAGAGAGAGAGTGTGTGTGTGTCTGTGTGGTGGCTTACAGATGACTTTTATTAGAAAAGACTCCGTTCACACTCCAGAGGAAACGATATATATGGAAAGAAATATAAGGTTGGCAAAAAAGAGAGAATTTGGACAGAGACCGACAAAGACAGCGAGACAAAGACGGGCTCTCAGCTCCTCAGCTACACATCACTGCGGCCTCTCGCATTGGCAGCAGTCACTGCCACCGTCTCAGCCATCAATAATGGTAATGGAAGCTCCATCCGAGCATTGATTTCTGGGAATTGTAGGAAGGCGTGAAGGGTCATCCGTGCTCAACGGCTCTGCTCGTTTAGTGAAGGCGAGACGGGTCAGGATTTCAGCATGAATCACAGTAACATTCCTGTATGTCTGACTTACAAGGCAATCATGCTTTGAGGCAGAACTGTTCATGTCCTTTATTGCCAGGCATTGCCCTAGAAAAAATTGGAGAAAAACTGGTTTTTGGGGCTGTCAGTTTAACACCTTCATTGAATACAATTAATTACAAAAAATAAGGTGTTAAAAGAATTGGCACATTTAATCATGCCCTCTGACTTGCAGGCAGCGTGCTTCATCAAACCACATTAGCAGGTGGCAATGAACAACTATGAAACAGAAGTGTTGTTACTACAGTAGTAACTATAGCATAAAATTGTTTAAATATTAAATAAAAATGAAAAACGTAATTTAAAGCTAATTTAGAAGGATAATTTGAAATACTTAAATTGAAACACGATAAATTAAAGCTGAACAGAAATAATAATAAACTAAAATAATAATCACAAAGCACCTTGCAAAATTGCAAAAAATGTAAACTAAAATTTGAATGACAACTAAAAAGAATTACAGAAACCACATCTTTGTCTTTAGTGGTTTACTTATCCACCGCAAATAATGAAACTTGTTTAATTTATTATTATTATTATCATCAATAATATATTTATTATTAATTTGGTAACCTAAGCTAAATATATAGATATATACAGTTAATTTTGACTTACTAATAACATGTGAAAAATGTATAATACTCATAAAATGCATTAAAAAAAAATGTTCATGATTTGATGAATTTTCTTTCAGAATGTTACATCCAGCATTGCAAATTGCAGGTTCAAAATTTGAGATTCAGGAAAATGTAAAAATGAGTTGCTTAGCAAAAGTCTCAGAAAAGTAAATATAGAGTTAACTGATAGTAGAAACTAAACAAAAGCATCCTGAAGCCTCGCAAGAGTATCGGTTATAGGGATGAACTTTCCTTTCTCATGAAAAAAAAGAAAGGAGGGAACAAAACAAAGCACTGCTTGGACACCCAGAGGGAATTGCAAAAGTTTATAGATGGGGAGAATATCAACCAGTCTCTTTAGAGAGTTGAAATTGTAAAGTAAAATCAGGTCTGTCAGGACATATCGAGGAAAAACACATTCCTCTATCCTTTTCGTTCTGAAGTGGAGGTTATAAGTTGTAGTCACTGAAAATGCTGGAGACTATATGGAAGAGAGAGAACTGAGCTCTGGCAATCTTGCCCAGGGGCAAACCAGCTATTTATTAGCGCACATGTTAAACCCTCTCTCTTCAAAGCAAACTTTCCTTCCAGCCTCCCACAGAGGGGGAAAGAGAATAATAAAGCAGAGGAAATGGCATTTCTCTGCACAAAGTGGATATGAGTGTGTTCAGTGTAACCAACTACTCCTTTATTTCGAGTAGAGAAAGAATCGGAAAATAAAAGCAAAGACAAAAGAGGGTGGTGAAAGGGAAAAAAAGAGGCAAGAGAGTGTGTATGAGCATAGATCTTGGCCAGGCAGTGTCAGGCTCCTGGCCTCTCTCTTTCTCTTTCCTGCATCCCTAGGGATGGCTCATAGCTCATACTTCCTGCTGGAGAGATCTTAAGCAGGAATCATGGTAGAAGGGTCTGTTTTCATTGCTGGTACTGTGCAGTAGGAGTGTGTCTGTACTTGTGCGTCAGAGGCAAAACATACCGGTTGTTTGATACAAATAATGCAGGCCTGCTGGATTTCTTGTGTGCGCGCGTGTGTGTGTGAAAGGTGTAATGGACCCCTGCCTGAACTCTGCTGGGCCCTCCAGATCCCTGGTGAGAGTTATTACCTCAGTACAAAATGCTGGACACACACACATGCACAAACACAGTAAGGGAGAGAGTTTGAAATGGGGTGCCTCAAGTGTCTGTCATTGGCCCTTTTTGTTTTCTCCCTGTGTCTCTCTGCTTGCCACTTGCAATTTTACTGTTCCTTCTTGCCTTAAATATTTATGCCCAGCCAGGGCATGAGGCCATGCTGATTCTGACTGTTCTGGAGGATACGGCAATAAATACTGAATCTTCCATCGAGAGAAGGAATGAGTCAGTTATGAGGCAGTTAATATTCAGAGTACATCATAAACATAATCTCCTATTATCTTGCCTTAGCCAGGCCCCCCACTTGCATAAGTGTTATCATCTACGGCTTTATGCACATACACACACAACACGCATATGCAGGTCCTACCAAGTGGATAGACGTGATTCATTTGCTGTCACTGTGTTTTAAAGTGGCAGCGCAATGACAACATAAGCCAAAAATAGCCGTATAGAAACATGTAGGCACTCCTGTATCCATCTCAACTAGAATGATAGATAAATGAATACAGAAAGTAGAAGATGGGGCTGAGAGAGCGGGAGGGAGAGGGAGAGGGAAAAACATCCAGAAGGTCAGGATCAGCGGGTGGCCATCTAAGGGAGCGACATGGAGAGACTCCGATTGAGTTTCACCGCCCCGTTACCGTGGAGATCCATCCAATAATACCACCCTATCCACAGCAGAATCACTATAATACACTACACCTACAACAGACTGACAAATAGTGCACTGGCTAAACTGAGACAACCACAGCAGGCAGTGCTCAAATCTGAAGCAATATCTCGCTAATGCTCCGTATGAATCCACGTATTTTGCTTCAGCAGCACAAATGTTTTACCTCAGCCCAACCCTAAGACAGGTGTCCTTTTGAAATAATGAAAACTACCTATTTGATGATGTGGTTCAGCTAAACCATGTGGGAGTGTCAGTGTGGTCTCCATGTTTTTGGATTGCAGATAACTCAAGACCAAACCTATCCAAATTTGCAGATACCTGATGTTCCATAACACCTTCTGCTTAAAAACAGACACAAGAAATTAATCTAAGAATCAAAATGGACATTAAGCCTTGAGGCTTTTCAGAGCAACTCGGCATGAAAGGACAAGCGCTTTATCACCACTGCTCTTACAAACATACTGAAATGACTCCGAATTAACCAGCAGTCACCTTCAGGCTTTCGCCATGCAGGCACTTATGCCATTAAGCAGGCAACAGCTGAGGGAAAAATATTTGATTTTGAGTCATTTTCTTCCCTCCTGAGTGGATAAATGACCATTCGCTGCCATCGCTGTCTCCCTTGAAGTGGCTTTTTCTTAGATAAAGAAGAATCATGAAATGTAATTCTTAAAAGTTTTCTTTAGATGCTACTTACACCAGTTCTTTCAGGCCTCTTCCAAAACTTTAGCAGTGGTAAATAAATCTTCTAATGAACAATAAACACGAAAGTCATTAGACGATAATACATTTAAAATGTCTAGACCCTCAGAGACCTAAAGAGAGCCAGACTGAAACCCATGAGGCCTAGTTTTTGACAAAGACCATTTAATCAAATGTTAAAAAGTAAAAACCAAAATGCTCTGTACAGCTTAGGTAATGTCTGGGACTTTCCACAAATAGGGTTTTTCAGTAAATGGTGATGGAGGTTCAGAAAGTGATTTGTAAACTTAAAAAATTACTTGAGTGGTTTTTGAAAAAGATTTTGGTTATGTTTGAAATGCAGTGATATCTAAAGCCTCCATTATTATGAGTTTTATTTTTAGCGTTAGCATTAGCATTAAATAATCATCAATATTACACTGAACATAGACTTCTGTCTTTTTTTGAGACTTGAGACTGAAACCAAGTGCACACGAGGCCCCAACTCTAATATCTTTTTATTTATGCGATCCTACAAATGAGCGTCCCTCAAAACATCTTGACTTTAGAGTGTTAGGTGATGTAATTAGTCTTGGCAAGGGTTTATCGTGTCATTTGTAAAGACGGGGTTGAGATGATTTGGTAGATGGGCGAAGGTACATAGCTACTTTCTTTTCTAATGCTGGTGTACGTGTTTGTGTGTATGTGTGTTTTCCCATGCTGACGCTAAAAGCGGCGTGAGGACGGATCTGAAGGAGTGAGCGCTGGAATACTAATGAACAAACAGAAGAAGAGGCTGTGTGCTCCCGTCTACCTCTCTGCAGTGGGCTCACTCGTTCCTCTCTCTCGCTCTCTCCCTTCATCTGCACCTCTCGCTCACACAGAGGATAAACTGTGTACATGATGACATTTACACCGCAGTTGCACGCAGAGGGAGTGTGTGTGCACACGTGTGTGTGTGTGTGTGAGCCCTCTCATTCCTCTCCCCACCTCTGTTTTTTTCCCTGCTCTTCTTTCGTTTTGCTCTGTGCTCATCTTCTCTCCATCTCTCCTTCTCTCGCTGTTTGTGTTCAGCACAGGATGCGCACCTCAAGGGAGCGCACACACACAGAGGCCATTATTTATGTCTTTTTTTTGAAGGGCAAATATAAAAAGGAGTGGCTTTGCTTTACTGCCACAAATCTGATGCGCTAGCTGTGGTTCCAAACACACACTTACGACTCTTACTGAACAGTTGCCATAAACTGTGTGTGTGTGTGTGTGTGTGTGAGAAAGGAAAAGCTGTATCACAGCTTACATGCTTTACTCTGTAGGGTTTATGTTCCATTTAGAGTGTAAAAACGTGTGTGTACGAGGTGTGATGAGGGGGTGTGTGTTTTTGAGGTCGGCCGGCGGGCGTCTCTCCCTTTTCTCAGAGGAATCGGGCAGTTAAGGGCAGTTAGAGGGGCTCTTAGGGAGGTTGGGGGGCCTCAAAGAAGGTTAAAGAGATTCTATTGAATCTTACTGCCCCCCCTTTCTCACACGCCAAGATTTGATCCCTCATAAACACACCTTTCACACCAGCCACACACTTTCTCACACCTATCTCATTCACACTCCTAGACATAAACACACACACACAGCCCTAGAATAGCAAGCCACCCAGGGGTCTCCCTCCCTCGACCCAGGGTATTTAGAGAGAACCCGCGGCAGGCCCTGAGCTCAGAACAGGAGCCGGGACGATCTGGATCCAAGGTGGTCCAGGGAGATTCTCAGAGCATATCAGGGGCTTTTTGTGTTCTGGGTGTCCAGGGAGTGCTCATTACGCTGGGTGTGCGTTCGCAGAACCTCCCTCACCTCTTGGAAATAGAGAGAGAGCTGCGATACTGGACCTCAGGGAGGTCATTACAGAAAGAGAGGTTGAGAGAAGAGAAAAAAAACAGGGAGAGAGGTGGGTATAGAGTCTTAGAAACAGAAGCGATGAAGTTTGCTGATTCGTGCCCACGGTGGAGGTCTCGGAGTGTGATTTTGGGCATTTTTGCAGCTTTTGTTTATAGCGGTAGTTGAGAAGGGATGCACAAAAAAGGAAGTAGAACTGGTAAGTGATGCCAGGCAGACTCGAACCTGCGTCTTCCACATGAAGCTCAATAGCTATATGCAGCCTGATAGTAATTGGCTCAATCTTCATGTAAACACCTCAATCAATCCAATTGATCTCAATTTGAATGAAAGGGTTGATGTAGACCTGAAATAATCTGATCAATTGGAACGTAAATAAGCATGTAGGCCTAAATGCTTCTCAATTGGATTTAAAAATACCGTGTCACACTCTTTTTAGATATGTAATCAAGGTGAAAATGAAAAGTAATTAAATATTTGTGGGACACATTATCACAAGAACCTTGTTTTGCTACATTGACTCACTGATGAGGTTCCAGAGCAACTTACAAATATTTGACCACTGGATGACCAATCAGAATCAAGTATTTCAGGCAGTATGATAATATAATTTATTATAGTAAGTGATACACAAATTTGCTGACTTAGAAGTGAGACTAGGTAGAACTTTAACATGATTATCATTAAGAAATGGCCAAATATCATCTGATGTAACTGTCTGTCATCTATCAGGGTGGTGGTTCAGAGCGGTTGATATAATAAGAGTGTTTCTTCGTCATATCTGGCTTTTGTTTACAGCTCACAAGGGTCTTGAGTGTCAGGGGGGAGGGACGGATGGTTTGGCGTGCAGATGGTCCAGAGAAGAGGGGGGCATTGTGTCTGTGTGTGGGTGATGTGCAGGGAGATATTTAGTATTTTATTGGTCTGTTCCAGAGGACCCAGCTGCTAGGTCATTCCCTGCTGGCACACTCAGAGAAAGAGAGAGATGGCGAAAGAAAATACAGAGAAAAAGGGGGCATTAGTGTAGATGTCGATGCGAGCAGAGAGGATTTAAAGCACAGAGGAGAGAAGAAAAGTGAAAAATCTGAGCTAGGATGAGAGAGCGAGACGGAGAGGAAAAAAGGGAGGGAAGGAGCGGAAGAGAAAGGAAAAGAGGGGGGGAAAAAAACGAGGGAGGGAAAGAGAGATAAGCAGCGAGCGAGTGAAATGTGTCCGCCGTGATCCATCAGCCCTGCAGCCACACTAATCACAGGTGGAATTCAGCGAGCTCTTTAAAACGCTGCCTCTCATTTCAAACCCTGCCCTCAGGCTCTCTGTGTGTGTGTTTAGAAGTGTGTCAAAATCTCTCTGCTTGCCCTGTTTTGTGTCTGTTTGTGTGTGTATTCCACAGCATATGTGTGTGTGTACGCAAGTTTTAAGAGAAAGACGGGGATCTCACGAGACGGCGCGTGTAGGTTTGTGTGTATGCGTACATATTTCTGCATGTGTGTGCACCTGTTTGTGTGTGTAAATCCCCCAGAGACGATATCTGGCTCAAACAGCTCCAGTGATCACAGATTGTGCCGTTGCTCTGTGCGTGTGTGAGCGAGCAGAAAAGAGATGGAGCGCAGAGGAGAAGAGGTGTGAGAGTGTGTGTGTGTGTGTGTGTGGGAGAGAGAGGGCAGAGCGTCTTTGTGTCTCTACCTATCCCATCATCCAGTTCAGCTCAGCAGAGGTGACACCAAGGTGAGCGTGAGCGCTCTCTCTCTCCTTCTCCATCACACCAGCACTGCCTCTTGCCCTCCCTCCCCTCTTCTTCTTCTTCTCTCTCTCTCTCTCTCTCTCTCTCTCTCTCTCTCTCTCTCGCTGTGCCTCTCTGCACGGCTCAGTGGCAGATGGAGGCTGTGTCAGCAGGGAGAAATGGCCATTCACACACTCCTTACACACACTCTCCCTCTCTCTTGCTCTATCGGGATGAAAAATTTTGGACGATACGGATAGATGATAATTAACTGATACTGAAAAAAGAAAAACTCTTACATTGGCAGATATCAATATTATCTGTCTGTTTATCCATCTTTCTGTCCGTCCATTCATCCGTCTGTCTATACGTCTTAAACCTCCATTTATTTGTCTGTTCATCTATCTACCTATCTATCTATCTATCCATCTATCTGTATGTCTGTCTGTCAGACCAGTGCACTATATAAGTGGCTGATATCAATATGCTGACCATTACATATATGTATCCGTCTACTGTCGGCTGCTTATAATTAGCTAGTCCTTCTTTTAGCAGTTGCCTTCTTTTGGTTCAGCAAACATTAGTAGACACTGTCACATCTTTCTCAGTTACGTCACTACAGTCAGAGCGTATCTGGGTCTGACCTCTTTGCACAGGTGTGTGAGTGTGTCGCGCAGGTCAAAGAAGTGGAAATGTGCGATCATCATTTTGTGTTAATACAGCTATTAAAACTCAAGGTGAGAGCGAGATAGAAAGGTCGGAAAGAGTGGGGGAGAGGGAGACTGAGGAGACGGCAGGAGGAACAAACGATGCACAAAGCGGGTGACAGCGCAAGCTGCTTTAATATGTATGTATTGCAGGTTGATGGTTGATTTCATTAGCAAATCTCATTGTTATGCATGGATTGTTCTCCTGCAGCAAAATGAATATTGCATTCACGCCGCCCGTAGGTTTGGACAAAAACGTTTGGATTTTTAACTGCAGCCTTAAGGAAAAAAACTAAATGTGCTTTATGAGGTTTTCCTCCGTTTCTCTCCTGATCCAATTGATGGCAATTAAAAGCATTTAGCGAGTTGTCATTCACTATAGATGAGGCCTTGCGTAGAGAAAGAGGGTTTAATGTGTTTGCCCCTGGTTTTGTCTCTCTGACATGTTTAATTGTAACCAAATGCCCGTCTTTGTCTTTCAGTGTGTGTGTGTGTGTGTTTTGCTCTTTCAGCTGGGTGTTTCTATGGAGGTAGTGTGTGGTGTATGCCTCGTGTGAAATAAGGGGTTGATGTTAGTGTGTGTGAAAATGTGTAATATTAAAGTGTGTTTTGTGTTAATGACAAGCGTGTATAGCCAATCTCAGATTGTATAACAGGACTTTTGAGCTTCTTGGACTCTGGTGAATATAGAGGTCTGTGTGTGTGTGTGTGCGTGTGTGTGTGTATCTCAGAGGTATTAATAGCCTGACCAGGCACAGGAAAAAAAGACTCATGTTTTTCCATCTGTTTTCACAGGAAACAGTCAGGACGGATTATCTCTTACATACACACACACAAACTCTCTTTCTCTCTCTCTTTTTCTTTGGGCTAATGATCTGATGGCTATTGCAGCACATCTCTGTTTTTCTGTGTGGATTATGGAATCATTTGCACTTTCCATTTGGATATTCTGGTTTCTCCATCATATCCATCAGAGTGATTCAGAGAGAAATAAAATCATTTCTGGGCTGATATTTTCTGCAAAAGCCAAGTGAAGCTGATCAAACTGGTGGAGGTCTGGAGTTCATGGATCAAGAGCACATAGCGGCCACACACACTCAAAACCACCGTGTTATTTGCTTTCAGGGAAAACACACATTTTTGTTTGAGAAATAAGAGAGAGCTCAGACTCTCGGCCACTCTGACTAAAGGTTAGTCACACACTCGAACAAATTCACAGGTGGGAATACAGAAAGGTGTGTGGAGATGACTGTTCGCTGGGTGATTACAGGAAAGCTCAGAGTAAGCACACCCAAACAGCCACAAGAACAATGTGTGTACAGGAACACAGAGACACAGAGTGGGCTTCAAAGTTGGCTAAAAATTGAACTGAAATCATAGTTAAACACATCTATCAATATTTACTGAGAACAACATCGATCCAAATTAAAGCATTGAAAAGACATGGCTTTAAATTTTTAATTTTAATTTGTTTACATACAGTAAGTCAATAACTGGCCATGTATTCATTTTAAATGTTGGTTTTGTACATGAATGGAAACCCATTGCCCTTACATTACATCTTGTTGTTTTTAAGATCTTGTACATTGATTGACACATTTAAGATTTTTTATTTTAAGATTTAAAAATGATATCATCCTTATAATAACAGTCAGATTGAAAAGTTAAATTGTGACAAAATTAACATGAATTTAATGAGAGCAGCACTAGAGCTGATGATCATGATTTGAGAATGATCCAAAGAGCATCTTGAGCTTCAGCGGAATCAAGAACATCTGCACAAAGACATCAGTGTCACAAATTTGCTTAGTGCAAAATCTAAATATATCTTCATATGTTGTAAAAAATCAATAAATCCAAAAATAAAAGTATTTTTATTTTAAATAAAAGTCCTATCTTTCCAATGTGGTCTCAGACTTTCGGACTCGACTTTAGATACAGGCTCTTATTGGTCTATTGATATCTTTTGCAGAAAAGGCGCAGATTGTGTCCAACCATCTGCTATTGAAAGAGCACATGCTACAGTGTCTGTCAGTGCATGTGTTTTAGAGCTGAGGGGAGAGATGGAGAGAGAGAGAGACCTGTCACATGCAGCCACATTGAACAAACCCAAACACTTTTGCTTCATATCATTGGAACAGTTTAGCAGATGAGTGTTTTTTGTTTTTTTTTTCTTCTTTTTGTTTGTTTTTTTTAGTGATTGCCTGTTGCTTCACAGGACTCCAGCACCAGTATATGTGTGTGTGCGGATAACGGTCTGTGCCATTAGTGTGTCTTTGTGTGAACAAATACACACACATTTTCTCAGTTTCTCAGTGATTTGCAGCATTGTAGCAATATACAGGAAGTGCAGAATCGACTTGCGGTCAGTAGTGAAACTAAATGTGTATGGTTGTGTGGCAGGGGGTTGCTTTGCTGTACTTGGAGTGAAAAAAGAAGCCAAATCCAACAGTACCTTGGGGTAAGCTTAAAGTGACTGATAAGTAATTATGCTTGTATTTCAGTTTGGGGACCAATTCTAACTATTATCTACTTTTAATGACTTTTGCCTCTATAAACTTCTAATTTGCTGCTTATTAATAGTTTGTAGGGTTGTTGTTAAGTTTAGGTATGGGGATCTAAAATATCATCATGCAGAATAAGGTATTAATGTAACATTCCTGGATAGTAAGATGTTTGTGTGTGTGTGTGTGTGTGTTTCTACTGTGAGTGTGTGTCAAATTTTTAGCCTGACTTGGGCTATATGTAAAAAAGTGTTAAAATAAAGTATGTTTTTGTTTTTAGGTTTTCTGCTAGGGTTTGGTTAGGTTACAGTATTTTAAATAGCTGTGTATAAAAACAGTAGATGTCTATGCGATGTCCCCATTTAGATAGATAGGTAAAGGTGTGTGTATGTATGTGTGTGTGTGTTTGTGTGTAGCATTTCAAAGCCAGTCATTTTTTTTTTGTCAAATGTACAGAGACTAAACACTTCGTCACAATCAAAGCAGGAGACATGAATACTGTTGTAAGCGGTGTGTGTGTGTGTGTGTTTTTGTGAGATAGTCGTGTGTCATGTTCTCTGATAACGTCTTGAAAGGATCAGCACGAACGGAATGTTTAAACAGCAAGAGAATATTTACAGGTACATCTGTAAGACACACAGCTGCAACCGCTGTGCATGTGTGTGATGGAGATGTGACTGTTTGGCTTTCAGGTGATTTAAGAGACCATTGACGTTTTACCACAGCAGTGTATATAACATTCATTAAACTACATCAGGATGATTCAATCAAATGCATCAAACAGGTCCATGTGTGGAGACGAGTGTGTGTGTGTTTTCTCTTCCCTCCCGCCGCTGTGGTTTTTCGCGAGGGTATCGGGTAATAGTATACTCTAAACTTACAGCGACCTGCGCTCTTCCCCTGATCTGATCGTCTGTAATGGCAGACACACACTCACAGCTCTCAAAGATGGCCGCCTCCACGAGGATGACAGTGCGTTTGTTGTTCTCGCTCCGAGGAGATTGGAATGTCAGGATACGTGAGCCGAGCGAGAGAGAGAGAGAGAGAGAGAGACGGCTGTGTTTTCTCTCGCTCTGTATCTCTGCAGGCTGTCTTCCTGGTTGTGAGTGAGGCGTGAAGGATGTGTGCTGCCCCTCCCCTCCTTCCCCTCCTCTTTCTCCCGCCCCGCACTCATCTGATTGGCTAAAGGGACAGAAATGGAAACATTATTCGATTCCGTCTCCTCAGAGGTCAGCGACCTCTCTGAACGCTCTAAAGACTGAACTCAGCATTTGGCTGTGGGACGGCTCAATGTTAATGAATGTTTAAAGAATAGCTAAAAAGCTCAGAGAGAGAGAGAGAGAGCTATAGGGAGACAACAGAGTCCATGTTAAGTAAAGTGCAAAGAACCCTGGCTGTGTACGGAATGCAACGCAACCCTGCTGCTTACTAGATAATGCACAGCATATACCGTGTACTGTGTAATAACACTTAAAAAATACATACAAAACGGTAGTATTGTAATATTCATGAGAAGTAATTAGCTCTGCTTGACTTGAGAGAAAAAAAACAAATTGCAATTGTTCCTGATTTAAAGAAAAAAAATTCATTTTTCAAAGCTCCAGTTGTGAATAGCGCTGCACAATTTGCAAAGTAAATAAATAAGTAATAGTGGCTAAATAAAAATAAAGACATATTGCATTATAGGAAACAATACTCAGTGTGCTATATACCTTCTATAGGTATTACTTGTGTATTTGCATACTATGCATGGTATAGTTTGCGTCCCGCAAAACTAGTAATGCTGTTCTGAACATGTCCATGTATCCTGTGAGCTTTGCAGGAGTCATGTTAAGTAACAGCTGATTGGAAAAGTACATTGCCTGGTTTAACCCCAGACAAGATGTTACATGTGTTCATTTCTAAAAGCAGAATAGAAACAAGTTTAAGCCCTAGTACCTGGTACATAACACAGGAGCAGAAAAGCCAGAGTCCTGCTCTGTGGCCGTTTTACCCTTCAGCAAGGATCTTAACCTCAGGTTGCTCCAGTGGGACTCTGGCTGTAATTAGTGTACTGTAAGTCACTTTGGATAAAATAAGTCTGCTAAATACAACAATATGGTATTTTACGCTTGCCCTTCGGGTTTGCTTCCGTACCTCATTGGGGTGATGTGGAGTGTAGGTCAAAGATCTGGGCTGGTAACCGAAAGGGCATAGGTTTGAACTCCTCAAGAGGCGATCCATGAGATATTTCCAGTGTAGCACCGGGTGCTTAACCTCAGGTGTCTCCAGGGGGACTGTCCTTGTAATATGACTCATGTCAACATTGCCAACTCAACAGACTTTTAAGGTTCTTTATTGGCATCTGCAGTTCAACGGAGAAACTTTAACCTTTCCATTCCACAAAACATTCGTTACTGTAGAAAAAGGTTCTTTCGATTTTCAAAATGTTCTTCATACTAAGAAACTCGGCAAATTGTTTGTTAACTCTTCTTTGGGGAACCACAAATGGATCCTTGATCCTTATTTTTCAGAATCTGTGGAGTGGTGCCAGTGAAAAATCAAAGAGAAATGATGAGCTGTTTTTATGTCTTTAAAATAAAGGGAAAAAAAAATAAAAATCAAACAATAGCCTAAATAAAGAGTTTTACTTAAAGGGATAGTTCACCCAAAAATGAAAATTAGATGTTTATTTGCTTACCCCCAGGGCATCCAAGATGTAGG
>JAUMHQ010000058.1:4411629-4426979 GCA_032361165.1 Enteromius paludinosus
TTTAGTATGTTTTTTAAGCCTTTTGAATTACGGGGACACTGAAAATGTCCTCATAAATCACCTTCATATTGTAATACATGTGTCATACCCATGTCATTATACACATTTGTGTCCTCATAAACCTGCACACACACACACCTCACACACACACCCTAAAACAACACAAATGACTTGAGTAAATTGAACTTGACTGGTATTTAATTACATGAAGTGTCACTGTTTGTTTGTGTGTGTGTTTGGATTTATAGGCTAGGGGTTGAACTGAAAGAGTCTTGGTCCATCTCTGGTTGACGCTTTGAGCCTGTGTTAACTAGTCAGGGCCACATGACCTGCGTCTCAGTTGTTTTATATGGTGACAGCAGGACGAAAATTCCCCTGTCTGCAAACTTTGTCCTAGTGTTTTTATCTTTGTATGGTTACCTGTCCAAAGGTCTGGGACCATATTGAAAATCCAGGAGTTTTTCTCCCTAGATTAAATATTTTAGTATTTTGAAACAAGAAAAAGAATTTGCTCTATGATATCGAGTATGGAATGTCTGATTTTCTTTTAATCAGCAGCTAATTTTTTTTCTTTAGTTGTTGTTACTCTAATATTATAATTAATCATAGCTTATTATTTTTGTTATTTTTCATTCTGACTGTTGGACTCTACATTACATTTGGAAAATGTGACAAAGAAGTGGATCTAGAGCAATGTTCATTCACAGACCTTATTATATGTCAGACTTCTGAGCTTCATTTTGGTATGTTCAAAAGAGAACTGCTCTGAAATCCTTAATATAAACAAAAAGAAAACCGTTTTAACATTTTCTGCATTAATTATACAAAACAAATATATGTAGGCTTTTATAGTTCACCTTCCTTACTTTTCTGGATGACTATTGGACTAATAATGTCCCCACATTTTGCTTGGTTTTTTCATTGATCAATTTGCTCTTTCTAAGGTGTGTGTTTTAATTTGTGTTATGGATTTTAATATTAAGTTTGATTTTATTATATAATTATTATGTGTAGTCTACAGAAAAAGTACAGTTTCCTTTTATTTTACATTAAGATGAATGAAAAAATTAGCTAATATTATTCACGAGCCTCCCAGCTTCTGTTGATAAGATATTAAAGTTAATTATATTCGTTCCTAGAGATAGATGCATAAACTTAAAAGATGCTAGGAGACGTGAATGATTTGAAACACTTTTTTTAATGGCTTTTGCCACTTGGCATTTGATATTGTTGAACCTTGAGTGTGTAAGTGTGTAGTTTGCAAGGACTGGCGTCTCAATGCATCATCTCTCCGCTCTGTCTTTCTCTCTCTTTAGCTTAAAACGAATCTCTAATTTCACAGTTATCATCATAACCCCTCAATGAATAATGCAAAGTTATTCAAAGAACCAATCTATAACTTATTAATTGCTGCCTTTTCTCATTCAGTCTTCTCTCTTCCCATCTCCCTTTTTATTCCTCTCTCTCTTCTCTGTTTTTGCACACTTTTATTTGAGATGCCACTTCCATCACCCTTTCCATGTAGAAATATGATGACTCTTGTGTTATATCACTGACACGCTGATTTTACTCCCTTTTGAATGTTTAAATCATCCCTAGAGCTAGACACTGTCTCACACACACACATTACAGAGTCTACGGGGAGAGTGGTGCGGAACTGCACGCCTGTCTCGCCAATCATGGCTGTTTTCTTAGCTGATGGTTGTTTTGCAGTGATCAATAGAAGATATTTCTGCTCTGTCCGATCTGAAACAGGAGATGGATTTTCTCATCAGGTTTATGCTTTTGTCAATGTAAACACACACACACACACACACACACACACACACACACATACAAATACAGGACATGAGGGGAGGGCAGGATGTGTGTTCCTCTTTGGCTGAGCTGTAAATCATGTTTATGACTGTAATACAGGTATGGATCAGTGTGTTGATGGAGAGAAGAATTGAAGTGATGAAAGTGTACGTAGTGTAATTATGTTTCTGTCTGTTTGTGTGTGTATGCGTGTTGTAATATGAACGCGAATGCATATTTGAATGCGTTTTTGTGTGTGAAGACTCTTTGGATGGAACATGTGTAACTTGCTGTGTGTCCGAGTGTGTGCACTTGCATTTGTGTAGGTTTTCAGAATGTGTTTGTGTGGATGTTAATGGAGATGGTACAGGGACATTGAGCATGTCACACACACACACACAGCTCTCTCTGTAATGGAGTGTCTAAATATATCCGGTTTTTGCCGGATCCGCTGCCTCCGGAGTGAATAAGAAATGGGCTTCTGTAAAGGACAGAATATCTCTCTCACTCACTCACACACACACATTCACACACTTTCTCGTTTTCCCCTCTAAAGCTGTGTCGTCTGTGACAAACCTAGATCAGGAGTTTCTGTGAAAACTAGAACGATCTAGATTTGTTGGACCGATTGCTTGTACATGGGATGCAAGACACCTGCGCACACACTTATTTTACAGCACAAACACACACACCGAACGTGCTGTGGCAAGCTAAACATCTAATGATCCTCAATGGTCCCATTGGGATCTTGCGGAGGTCAAAGAATGCAGGTGAATCCTGTGAGACTCTTTACGCTCATCTAAACTGACCAATCAGCGTGCACGTCTCATTGGTGGTCAGCCAGCTGATTATCTGTGCGTCAGACTCATGTTTTGTAACAAGAGGTCATGCAGTCATTAAGTAGACAGGAATGGAGCTCGTAAATTAACATTGATCTTTTAGTTCATTGCAGACTGTAAATACTTTTTTGTGTGGTTCCTAAACTTTGACAATTGTCAAATGAATAATAAAGAGAGGACAGGAAATTATGGGGTGAAGAGGGGCAGATGCCATAGCTGGCTTTTTCAGGGCATCCGTGCAACTGAGAAAGCGATTATGTACAAGCTCCAGAAATTTGATGAAGCCTGTATCGAGTAGCTGCAAGAGGAAATCGATTGCTTGAAATTGTTAGACATATTTATTTACATACACATTTATATTTTACATATTTTACCAAAGCCTTTATATAATTATAAAGTATAAATTCTGTTTATTCTAATTTATATTAAAATATAATCTGCATACTTTTTAAAATAATATATATATAATTTTTTTAATGATGTAACTTTTCAATTAGACTAATTAAAATATAAAGTTGACAAATGTTCTCAAAGCCTTGTTCTGCATAAATTATTGTAGTAAAATACATTATTTATAATTTTTCCTTACATTCTTTGTATTAAAAGATAATTTATATAATTTTTCATAAAAATATAATTTAGAAACGACACACAAATATATATTTTTTTATTTATATATATTTTTCTGAAAGCCTTGCAAAATAATATTAATATTATTAATTATATTGGTGTATGTGCAGCATATTATTCAATATAATAAAAACATTTATTTTAATTAATTAATTAATTTAATAAATGATTTATTTAATATTTAATTTATATAAACTATAAACTAAACTATAATTCATATAATAAGTTAAATTAATTAATTTTATAATAAAATGTATATAATAAAATGTAGATTTTGTAATTTAATTTTGTTAAAATATATTTCAAACCTTTTGTTTGCATAGCTGACAGAAGTGTAGTAGAAATCAAATTCAATTAAGTGTGACAGCCCAACAGCAAAGAACCTGTCAATTTGATAGATTTATTAGTTCTTAAACTCATAAATGTATCATTTTACAAGGCAGAAGGCCGGGCTGTTATAGTAGTTCAGTGTGTGTGTTTGTGAAAAAGAGGTTTCGAGAGATTGTGTGTGAATGGATTCATCCCTGGCTTTGGGCTAAATGTAGTTGCTTTATATGCACTTCAACAACTACAAGTGTGGGCGTGACCAGCAGCTTGTGTTGTGTGTGTGTGTGTGTGTGTGTGTGTGTGTGTGTGTGTGTGTGTGCGCGTGTGTGTGTCAGCACTTGCCGGCCTAAAGGAATGTGTGTGTGATGTTTTCCAGTGGCTTTAAGAAGATTGAGAGATCATGAGACCAGAACAAAAGCATCGGCCATTTCACTGTACACCCGCTTTGCTTATGAAGAGAAGTTAATTCTTCCTTTAAGATACACTTATGCGTGTGAAGTTTACAAGATGTTCTCCTGTGTGTGTGTTTGTGTGGACATCAGGTCTCATTTTGCATTGTTTGTGTGGCATTGTTTGGGCAGACGATCCGCTCGGTATATCTGATGATCTGTGTTGCTGTGGAAGGGGATCTGGTAACTCCTCATTGGACCACAGAACAGCTCACGGACGAAAGGCCGAAGTATCCCAGCATGCAGCTTTGTACCATCTGTCACGGGCCCTTTGTTTGGGTGTGGGTTGAGCTGCTGGTCTCTGGTTACTCATAACACGCAAAGACGCACACACACAAACATACACATATTACAGCTTTAAATCACATTCCCATCCTTTGAATTTCAAATCTCTGATAGCACAAGAGTGATGTTTGTCACGGTGAAAAGGCGCATTGACATGATCAATGGCATCTGTCTACTTGCGTTGGGATAAACCGGACGGTTTCTCTCACGATCGGAGTTGTAGAATTTCCCTTTTTGCTCGAACGGACACGGATGCACAAAAAAAACTCACAGCTTTTAGCGCTCCGAAATCAATTTTATCAGTCTGACCCTGCCGTCCTGCTTTTCTTAAAGACCTCTAGATTATTCATCCATGTGTCAGGACACACACACACACACATAAAATCTAATACCCTCTCCCTCACAACTGAGACGGCTGAAGAAAGAAAGGTGAATCCCACACCTTCTTTGTACAGGCCACCGCCCACATATCATTTCTCCACACCATCCGCCCTCCCCTCCTTGATTTAGAGACTGGTGTTTTTAACACGCCGCCGCACATGCTCTCTTTCTCTCTCTCTGTGCATCCTGGGACACTGACGGTGGTGTGACTGCCAGTGTCACCAAGCAACCGTGTCTTGCGACAGGCGAAGCCATCTCACGCTTCAGGAAAGCTGCTCCAGCCAATGGCGACGCAGCGCTGCGACCAATCAATGAGTCATAAGGGCCGGGGAGATGGATGCGTTTGGACACTCGTTAACCACAATCTTACACCCTTGTGAAAATAGCATGTATTCCGCGTGCTGGCTGCAGGAATGAGCGCTTATGTCGCTGCAGCTGGGAATAAGCAGTGATAGGTCAAAGGTCGCAGTTCCCCTGCTGCAGGTCACTGGGAAGGTGACGGGCCTGTGCTGAGCGTGCTCTGGTTGAGGAAAATGGAGTCTTTGTGTCGGTGCGGTTGCTGGCGCGCTCTGATTAGCACTGATCCATGCTGACGACTCTGTTGGCAGATTAGCGTGGCTAGCATTGGCCATCTGTTACCACGGGCCATAACAAGTGAGAAGTGTGGGTCATGCGTGCGTTTGGAGACAGATACGAGGCATTACGAGTAACACACACAGACATAGAAACTTAAATTACACTCGCACACTCTCCCAAACACCGCAACCTCAGCAGTATATTTCACTGCCTCAGGAGTGTATGATTGATTTTCGGGTTAAATTAAATAACACACAGCTTTATGTAGTGTCTCTCTCTGGAAGCACGTTCATGGGAATGGAGTTCGCATTTCTCCCGGGTTGGCTCGAGAACCGAGGTGTCGTCCATATTGCATGGACTAAACGGATCCCGCAAAGCACCCGGATCGCGATTAGCATATGATTCACTCATTCGCAAGATCCGGGACCTGCTGTTTTTTCCGACAATCTCATTGGCCGTGTGCACCAAGTCAAATTAATTACGCAGCTCACGGAGATTATGATGCCTGCCTTCCAGTGCCACTGTGGAAGATGGCTAATTAGCTATAAAATCAGACTAATTCTGATGCTAAAGCTGTTTTAATTTCTGATAATTAAGTCAGGATTGGATCCTTAAATACCCTGGCATACCATTATTGCAGTAATCATGGTTGTTGTTATGAATTATTTTGAGACCCTCGTCTGTTAACGTTGATGTTTAAGGTAATCACGCTAAGTGAATAGCTGTAGAGAGGTAGATGATATAACCTATATACAGTACCGTTCAAAAAAGAGGTCTATACGATTTTTTTAAAGAAATTGATGGACTTATTCAGCAAGGATACATTGAGTTAATCAAAAGTGAGAGTGAAGACGTTTATAATGCTACATTTTTTTTCTATCAAAGAATCCTGACAAAATTCATTATGGTTTCCATTGTCTTCAGCAATGATGATAAAAGTAATACAAAATCAGCAGCAAATCAGCATATCAGAATTGTGAGATGTTGAAAAATTCAGCTTTGCATCACAAGAACAAATTCCGTTTTGAAATGATCATAAACAGTCACGTTAATTAAATAAAATATAATATGTGGACATTTTTTTTTTTTAATTGCTATGATTTTTCGCAATATTACTACTTTCTGCTAGAAATTCATCTAAGGAATGTTAGTTTACAATATATTGAAAGAATAAACATTTTAAATTGTAATGTTATTTCACTTCTTTATTTTTACTGTATATTTTTGATCAAATGCAGCCTTGATGAGCATATTGCAAAATCTTACTCCAAATGTTCATCAGTTTAATTTGTAACTGCAGCATTGTTTAATTCTTAGAAACCCCTTACATTGTCTGTATGTGTTTCTGTAAAGGAAACACTTGCAATATTTCCTTTTTGCTATTTTATTGCTGTGTCTGTGTCTTCGAATGTGTTATTTGATTGAACGTTCATTTGTGATTTACTTCTCAGCAATTTCACCAAGATATATTCAAGCACTGTGTAGAATTCTATCCTTGTTTTCCTCTGAGCAGTGTTTGGACGGTTATTCAGGGCTGAATTTCAAGCTAGCTTTCACGTTGAGTAACCTGCCATGAACTTGAATTGGCAGGGTCATGACCTGGTGACCTTTGACCTTTTTGGAGGCATGGTATGAGTGAGGGGAAAATGGTTAGAAAGCAGAGATGGAGGAATGATCCGAAAGACGAGGAGGTGAAGGACAGGTGGAGCGAAAGAAAGGGGGGATAACAACCGCAGTGGCAGATTGTGGCCTCTGCTGCTGTTTACGCCAATATTCAGACACTTTTGTTGTGTGTGTGTGTGTGTGTGTGTGTTAGTTTCGGCATTGCTCTCAGGCGGGGGCTGTTAGTTGATATTCTGTGGATGCTTCCATCTCTGAGATCTAATCAATGTGTGTATGCATGTGTGTGTGTGTGTAGCAGAGACATAAGGAGAAGAAGGAGAGCCGCTCGGGGGACAGGCCACGAGTGTTTATATATAATGACAGAATAACAAAGCCATGTGTGCTACACCGTGGCGCTCTCTGCCTCTTCCAAAATCCAAATTTCTTCATAACATTATGCATCTATGCGGATTTGCAACCAAGCTCAAGATTTCCGAAACACATAAACAGCAGTCTCTAGCAGTCAGGTTTTTTCAGCTTGAATCACACACTAACGGCTGCTAATCGTATTTTCATGCGTTTAAAGTACGTGCGGATATGGTATGATTTGAGGAGGGAAAAAGAAATTCAAGAAGGCTTGTGGGGTTTTGTGTGTGTATATGTTGGCGGCGTGCGACCGTCTTTAATATGCGTCTCTCCAAACTGTGAAATCTCCACAGAAACAGTTAAAGGCATAATTTGCCTGTTAAGCACATCAAGTGTGAGAACGCTTGTTTTACGCTGTGTAAAAATGGCTGTGAATAGTCTTGTAAATCAGTGCGCTGCTCACTTTTTGTGCGTGTGTGAGCCCGTGTCAGTCTCTCTTCTATCCTATTGAAGGGGTCTCAACAGTGAATGAATGGTTAACGTGACAAGCCGAACAAACCCAAACGGGACGTTAATGTGTGGTCCTGTAGAAATATACTTGTGGGGTTGGTTTGTCTTGCCGAGCAGACGTGTGTGCGTGTGGAGACTGACTGGTGTTAAATAGAAATATTGTTCATGGCAAGTGAAATGTGAAAGGAAGAGTGGCAGGCCGTGTGTGCATGCAAGAGCTTGCTCTAATTATCGATTGGATTGTGCTTGACAGATATGGAGTCTGCAGAACGGCTGGCCTCGCCTTCCACCACCCCGGCCTCCGTCCACACCGCCACCTCTGCGTCAACATCTTCCTCCTCTTCCTCTTCCTCATCCACAGCAGCCTCCAATGCCAAGAGCAGCCTGAACCACGGAGCCACAGCCTCGCTCGGCACATGCGGTAAGAATTCGTGAGCAGACACGAACACACACACACACACGCTCTTTCATGCCCTGACGCAAGGGTTGCTTATTGTTACAGTGTGAAAAGTGCTCAGTCAAAACTCACGCACAATCACACGCCAGCACATTTCCACACACACACATCAACGAGTGTCGCAAAGGCACGCTTTGAGCCTGTCTCCAAGTTTAGACTGCGTGGTTGGCGGCAGATTGGAGACTGATGTCATCAGGGACCTCTCTTCCTGTCTGATGAAGCATCTTTTTTTTTTCTTGAGTGACATGTGATAAAGCGCAAATCTTCTCTGCTGATTGAGTCTTGTCTGATAAGGCACAAGTGTTCACTTTCTCAGTTTCCGTTCTGTTAAAGGGATAGTTCTGCCAAAAAAGGAAAGTTCTGTCATCATTTACTGTTCCTCATGTCATTCCAAACATCATTTTTTTGGGGGGTCCACAAAAGAACATTTTTGCAGAGAGTCCAGACTGTTCTTTTTTTGTAAATAAAGCTAGGGCTGTCGAGAGCCAAAAAATGTGTGTCTATGTGTGTGTGTGTGTGTATATATAAATACATATATATAAGCACAACAAAGGACGTATAAGTACAGTCGAGTTTACATTTACCCTTTGTGATGGTATATATGTGTTTTATATATGAATAAAATCTGTTCAATTCATGTCTTTATGAACTTTTTGATGAGTGAGAGTGAAATTTAAAGGGACGGACAAAAATGATCAAATATATCGAATTGAAGCCTCATGGGTTTTTGATTCACATAAAGGTGTGTAAATGACTGACAGAATTTCATTCATTGATTTATCACTTCAAGTTATTTAAAGCCATGCAATAGCTGTGTGTTGATTTGGCATCAGTGAAATATTTGATATAGTTATGTAATCATATTTAAATTTGATGTAATCATGAAAGAGGTTTGAGAGTTAAAGCAGTGGGGAAGATTTTCAGCAGTTAATGACTTGTCCTTTTTTTCCCCCACTGCAAGTAGTGAAGCAATCAGTTTAACAACATTTCTTAGTAATAAGCTGATGCTACTTTTTAAATCATTTTACTAACAACACTATCGCGTTACAAGTCTCACATCTGGTGGCTGTTTTGAATCAGAGCTAGCAATAGCTGATTTATAAATGAATCACTCTTTTAAATGAATCGTTGAACAGCTTAACAAAATCGATTCACAATTCAGTCTGCATTGTTCAGCTCACTCACCCACTAAACTGTGAAAGGCTTCTCACTAAATAAATCAGTAATAGGATACAAAAAAACAACAACAACAAGGTTCCAATGTAAAATTAAATGTTCACCCAAGATCAGTTAAAACCTAAAACCTCTTCTTTCACCGAAGAAAGAAAACAGATTTGAAATGACAATAGGGTCAGTAAATAAATGATAACAGAATGTTCATTTTTGTATCTACTTGTATATTAGCTAATCGCTTTTCCAACTGTCCATAGGCTTTCTATCTGATAAAACATCTCTTCTCCCTCCCTCTTGTGTTTTGTTCATTCTGTGGTGCAGTCAGGGCTAAAGAAAGCCACCGACTTGCTCCTGTCGTAATTACCGACTTATTGTTCAGCATGTGAAAACACCGTCCAGGATTTAGCACTCACAGTTTTGGCTGCAAATTGAAAAGCTCCTGCATTAATGAATCTCAACCAATTAACCAGGCCTTTGTTAATACTGCTGTCATCTCACTCTCCACCCCCCCTTCACATAAACACACGCGCACACGTGAACGCACAGGCACAATAACACAGCTTTCCGTCCATCCTTCCTGACACTCTTAAATATCCTCCTCTCCTCTATAAACTGTGAAGTTTGTAAGGCACCGCTGACTCTTTCCTGTTTGTAATTCGCTCTGTCTGCTCTGGTTTCGTTTTTTTGGCCCTGTGTCGTTTTCTGACGAGACTCTCATTAACAGTTGATATTCCACACGGCTTTCCGCTCTTCTACTTCCTCACCAGCCCGGCAAGAGGAGTCACGGTGAAGGGAGACCCTTTGTGTTTTTGCTGTTTTTCCCTTCAGAGTTTTGGATTTTTGAATATGTAATTCCAGCTCCGGCTCGTCTCTCTCTTGAAATTCAAGTACCCAGCAAAATTCAGGTTCAAGTACTCACAGACTCTTTGTTGTTCTGTGTTCATAGAAATAAACTGTAGCTCCAATTTGAGTCAGAGCCATGGCTTCGTGGTTACTGCAGATAATTCTGGCAAGTTGAGTCATGGTGCTCATGTGGATAAAGCAGTTTAAATTCTGTACTAACATGTACTAAGCATATACTAAATTCGTTCTAATTTTCACAATATCTCTCTATTGTAGTTATCTTCAATCAACTAACATAAGATAAGAAAAAGGGGCGTTCCGTGTAGGAATGGTCATGAATCAGGACTAGTTGACTAGTCATCTTACGACTGACTATTCAGTGGGTGATTGGCAGTGTTGGTGTTTATAATTTAAAAATGTTGATATTTTTAGTACTAACAATGCTTTAAACCATGCTAGAGGCCTAAAACATATTTCTTCTACCTGTTTAGTAAAGCATCTCTGCTACAACCAGACATGGATTCAAAATATTTTGGTTGTGAATATTTTCTCTTTCTGTTTTTTAAAGACAGTGTGTCTAGACAAAAACAAGTCAACATTTTCTTTTTTTTTTCTGCTTCACTGATGAACCTGAAACCAGCCTTATTATTCTTGGCATTCTGAAGAACAGTTATCCAGCCAGTTTGTTCAGTAACCCAGTAAATAGTTTATTTTAACAACATTCGTTGTGCTGAGTTTCATAAAATATGCCTGGGACAGTTTGCATCACTCCACTTGTCTGTGATTGCTACATACTCCAGCCCTTGTTCCTGCTCTGTCCTCTTTTGGGACTATTTTTGTTGGCTGTGCAAAAATCAAATAGCTGGCCATATTGTGTCTGGTACTTTTTTGTTTTATAGCTAGAAAACAATCATTTATAAGCAATGTATTGCTGAATATCATTATGGGTGTGATTACCTGTACAATAAGCATTCCTGCTCATGTGATATAAAACTGGAAGGAATCCAAAAACAAAGAATGATCCATTAAAAGAAAAGAAAGTGATTTACTTGGGTTAAACAGACAAGAGGACCTCAGTAATTCAGTCCTAGTTGAGCTGATTAACGTTCAGAATGAGACTATCCCTCGACAGGTTCTCACAGCGCTATCATTACCGCTTTAAACGCAATTAACACTTTGTCCCACTAAATCACCGGCCCACAAGCGTGCCAGAGCGATAGATGATGTTCAGGTCGAGAACGAGGTGCATCTGGGCTTAAACAGAGAATATTTTAACCTCTCCCAGAACAAACGGCGGCCACATGTTCGCACTTTTTCTCGCCGTCCCCCTCAGACACACAGACAATTAAGTCGGCTGTCAGATCTGTCTGTAGAAATGTGATTGATGCAAACGGAGGGCACATTAATCGGCTTCCGCCGCATCCCACATAAGAGAGCGAACGAGGAGACAGGTGGGGGAGGACAGTGCCGCTTTTCAAGATGGCTCGGTTTGTCAGAAGATGGAGAACATGGGAAGGTGTGTTGGTGGGGGGGTGGGGGACAAGCGAAGAAAGAGAGAGACGGTGAGAGAGAACGAAGGAGAAAGATAAAATAAGAAGGATATCAGGTAATCCGGTAATTCTGCTCTGCTCCTCTCAGAGGCTGATTTAATTATTGCCGGCTGAAAGCGCATTAATATGAAACTGGCGTTTCTGCCACTGTGTGTGTTTGTGTGTGTGTATGTGTGCCAGCAGGAGCGGATGATGGTCTTTGGGGGAATATTTCCTCTCATTTATCTTCACATCCGCCTCTCTCCTTCTCAAGCTCCTACTTTTCGTCCTTTCTTTCGTCGCCGCTGTCTATATCAGGACGAACCCATATAACACACAGGCTGTACTGCATTTGTGTGTGTGGGAATTAAAAAGGACAGGCCTTAAGCTCGAGAACTGAAAGCTGTCTGTCGTATTCTTTCTTCTCTTTTCCGTTCTAGAGCCTAATTAAAAGAAGTATCATGCAAAACAGGATTTTCCTGCTCTTTTGAAGTAACAGTGTGACCAGTGTGGTCCGATTCAATAACAACTGACTCAACAAACTGACCAGTTTTTTGTTTTTTTTAATGAATCAGGCAAAAAAATTGACAGATAAGTTGAATATTGCACATCATCCAGAATTTTACTGAATGAGAAACTGCTCACTGTTTAGTGGATAAGTGAGCCGTCTGGATGATTCAAATGGAATCACAAATTCAACTTAACACATTCTAACCCATTATTCACAAAAACAGCATCACTAGTTCCTAATTCTAAACGGCTTTTAGAAAATAGCAGACATGTGATGTCCTTAAATATTATCAGTGAAACAGAATACACTCTGTTAATGTTTGTACCTTTCAAAATCAATAAAATGACATCACTGCATTTTTTGGCAGCAACCACTGATCTATATAATTATTATAGATCAGTGGTAGCAATGCTACTGCACAACTCTGGCTTTTTAAGGAATAGTAACCCAAACTTTCATTGTTTACTCACCTCGTTCCTTTTTTTTTCTGTGGAAGATAGTCTTAAGAAATGCTTACACTGCTGTGCCAGTGTTGTGTCAAGATAAAATGACAACAAAGAATCATAAATGCTGTTGGTGTGACTGTATATTCCTAGTCGTAAGGTCCAGTCACAAAATGTTGGGGGCAAGAAATGGTCCATTTGTCTGTTGTCAGTAGTGTCGTACGAAGCACAGCTCACACTGAAGTTGCTTTCAAAACTATTTGTCACAAAATTCCCAATTGCTTGAATTACTAATTAAATGTCTGGATTTTGTCATTAAATAATTGTGGTACAACAGTAAATATGACTGAAGGAACAGACTGAAATTTATATCAAGTGGACAACGTGGGTTTTGACGGACAAGAAAGTGTTTTTTTTAAAGGTACAGTAACAAAAACAGCTTGTTTTTAAGGGTCAGAGAGAGTGGAAAATGGCCATGTAAGACTAAATTATGACTGTTTTCTTGGACTTTTCAAATGGACAAACGTTCTAAGTGGACTCCAGGGAAAAATTGCGCAAAAAAATCTGCATGAAGCAGACACTTCCTACAGTCTTCAAACATAAACAACAGCAAAGGGAAGTCAAGGCCCTCTCCTCCTCTCTGTCCCTCCTGGAGTTATAGCTATCTGCAGAAATTCTGCATTTCCCATCATTACTTTTCTGTGTGTGTGTGTGTGTGTGTGTGTGTGCGAGAGAGAGAGAGAAAGCTGGCGCGGTGCTGCGCTGGCGGAACGGTGCGCTCAAGCCTTTCTTCTCTGTGCTCCCTAATGGAAATTGAATTTGCATGAAATATGCGGCTTAGAAATTACATGTGACTCCTGAAGGAGACAATGGGCAGCATCAGCGCTGCCAGAGGAGATCGATCCCAGAAAGGATGCAATCTGGATGATGATGACGACGACGATGATTAATATGAAGAGCTCTGTGTTTACATGTATACCGAGAGCCTATACAATGTCAAACAAGAGATTGAAGTGATTTATCGAACTCGGAGAGGGTGCTGTGATATCTTATAGAATATTGCGAAGATGCAGGAGCGCTTTGAGCGTCTTCTCTCCCACTTCTTCCTTGTTCTATCATGCGGAGACTTTCATTTGGTCTGATCATAGTTATTAATCAAATACTGTCAGAAAGCCTGTGATTACATTAACATTAACAGCCATCAAACTGTCTCTCATTGAGTCTCTCACACACATTTACTTAGGGGGCTAAATGAAGACAGAACATAGGCTGTTGTGTTTTGTTTTTTTATAAATAATTATGTAATTTTACTTCATTAATTAATTATAAATACAATAGACTGTCCCTACCCCTAACAGAAAACGTTTAGCATTTCATCACAAAAAAAAGAGAATGACTAATTTGCTAAGACATCCCTAAATTAATCCAAGGGGAGGTTTCGTCATGTTTAGCTAACTTCTGGGGACATGCATGGAAACCCCTTCATGTATAAAACAGACAAACAACGCAAAAACAGAAATTGCTCATGCTTAATCCTTTATTGGACGTGCAAACATAAACGTCTCAGGACTTTGTGGTTGAAAATTCAGCTTCATTGCTCATAGTCATTTCCAGATATGTGTCTTCAAGGGCGATACTGCACTGTGAAGCTATAGGTGTGCACACACAGAAAGCCATAGAACATCCTGGACCCGTCTTTGATGTACACACACACACAAGCCCACACACCTTGACAAAATGCTTTAAAATCTCAGAACACATAGAAGCTCTGAATCACTCAACATTCACTCTTGTTCTCTTACAAATAACTTCCCTTTCTATTCCTAGAGTGTCACTAGAGTGTTGTTTGTTCTTACTACATTCAAACTGTTTTTCTTTTTCTTTTTTACCTGTTTATTTTAGAAGCAAACCTGAGTATGATATTAATACTTACTGTAGGTTATATAGAATGTAATTTGTTGTTTTTTCTGCACAATGTGACATTTTTGTTTCTGTGTTTGTTTTAAGCATTTAACTTTAAAAAATATTCTGGTTTGTATGATTACTTAATGCTAAATGTGTAATGTTTTTTGTGTGTGTTTGGTGGGACAGGTCCTCTGTTTGGGTTGACGGGTAGTGACCAGCCCTTCAGTGTCAGCTCAGTGACCTCTGTGCCCAGCGCATATCCGCTCATGGCCCACCCAGCCTTTGGTCTGCTATCACCGGCGACAGTCCGCCCAGAGTTTGGGGGTCTAGGAGGACTGGGGGTTTCTGCTGCCCTCGCAGCTCACCCGCAGCTAGGAGCCTTCACAGGTATGTTTGTAAACAAAAGCCAGATGACATAAAGTGCTTTGTAACAAAATGACGCAAAGGTATAAAATCCGTTATGTAATGTAATATAATATAATTTAGATTTACCACAATTCTGTAACAGCAGCAACAACAATAAACCAAAGTGTAACCATAATACCTAATTGTATCATTAGTAGTGGTGGGCCGTTATCGGCGTTAACGCAAGACTCTTATCGCGCGATAAAAAAAACATCGCCGTTAATCTATTGACAAAGTTGGGTTGTAGTCTATACGGTGACTTTCACCTTTAGCGTGGATGTATAGCCGAATTACACTGTAGCCTTATTCAGACGGGACTAGT
>JAUMHQ010000058.1:4427079-4450225 GCA_032361165.1 Enteromius paludinosus
AAATAATAAGATGGCAGTACTGACACACAGATATCTCAAATATAATAGGTAGCACACAAATTCTGAATGCCTTTGACCGATCTCAAATGAGCCATTTTAATCTAGATTAATCTAGATTAAAAAAATTAATCTATGCCCACCCCTAATTATTAGTAGTAATAATAACACATGCCTTGACTGAAGTGATGCTGATGCAAAATCTTATATACCTAATGGACATAAAAGTATAGTATTCATAAAACAAATATATAATAATAATAATGTAGCAATTAAGAATTTTCCATTTTTCCAAACCTGTAAGTGTTTTGTGTGTTATGCAGTACATTTCAGCTTATGTGGTTTTCACATGTCAAGCAAGTAAGGCTGAGCTTCTGTTTATGTTCACTGATCAGTGTAAATATGTGAATGGAACACTAATTTATATATTTTTTTTATCATATAAATCCATTACATTCTTCAGAATATTTTAACTTAAAACATATGATTTCTTTCAACTTTTTGATACGTCGAAGTGGTAGTTGCATACACTGTCAATGAAGGGACAGAAATCTCTCCAATTTCATTTGTCTATCTCTATAAACGTAAAACTACCTTGTTAAGAAATAGTGTTTTATTCGAATATTAAATAACATGAGGTAATTTACTTTTTTCTTTCTCAGAATGGTGGAGAGCAGCAGAAGCACATGGACGGACTCCAGCCTTCTTCCCGCCTTTTCTAGGTCTGCCGCCTATGTTTGCCCCTCCGTTGCACAACCACGAGGCCAATCCTTACACATCCAAAACACCCAGCAAGAGCAGTCAGGCCTCCAAAGGTATTACCATCTAAAACCCTAGTCTATATCTGCCTCCTGGAAATTTATGCTATCCCTTGGAGGCAGACTTAAAGTTAAACAAAAGTAATGCAGCAGTAATGTAGCCTTCAGGCTGGTGTACTCACAGTAATCATCGCCTTGAGCAGTCGCCTCCAGTGCTGAATTCATAAGGAGATCTTCTGCAGCTTAAACTCCGGAAATCCATGACAAAGGCTATTTGACATAGTGTATATGTTGACGGAAATCTTTATTTTTTTCTGTAACTTGTAGCAAGAATTTGCATGTTTTAGAAGCATCTGATTGGTTGGTGTGAACTCTTTCGTGCGCAGGTGTGAACGGAGCTGTGAACGGTCGCTCGCTGTCTCCATCTGCGGCTAAAGGAACGGTTTCGGCTTCTGCCTCCCCCTCCCCCGCGCTCCGGCCCCCTGAACACAGCCGGACACTCAACGCCAAAGCCCGCGACCGCAAGGCCAGTCACCATAGCAACAGCACAGGGGAGCTTCAGGAGAAACCCTCACAGAAACCTAAAGAGAAGGTACAACACCGTGACATACCGGGGACGGGCATGCAGTCTAAACACACAAACACTCATTATACATGGGCAAATATTTAACTGTGTGTCGAATTCAGTAAAATTGAGTCATGGTTGACGTCTGTGCCGCCCCATGCAGAAACCCCGAAAGAAGCAGGTAGAGGGGCCTGGCGTAAGCGAGAGTGAATCTGGATCATCGCTGGATACTGACAGCGACGGAGTGAGCAGCAGTGATATCGATGATCTCGGAGAGGAAGAGGATGATGACGATGAAGATGAAGATGAGCAGAGTAAAGACAGCGAGGAGTCAGACTCAGAAAAGGAGCGACAGAAGAAAAAGAAAATGAAAGTAAGATTACTGTTTCTGGGCAGGAAACAAAAAGGTTTGAACCGTACCAATGTACCACTGGACAACTTAATCCCGGATTGCTCCAGTGCAAAAGTGTAAAATATTTAGGCCTAAACTTGTAAACATAATGTAATGCACACTGGTCAGTCATGCATAAATAAAATGGTTAAAACAGGGAACATTTCTGTAATATTACTAACAAATTCATTCAGTTGTACAAAGTAACCAGGTTTATATATTTATCATCAATAAATCAAGTTCAATCAATTGCAAACTTTTTAACTAAATGAACATTGCTTATCCCACAGATATATGAACAGCCATATTTAAACCATGTTAGTAATTTAACCACAGTTAATAAGAGTAAATATATGTAATTGTTTCCACAGTGGAAAGGTTTATGCTTATTTTAAAGTGCCCCTATTATGCCATTTTAAAGGTGGCTAATATTGTTTTATGAGTGTCTTAAAACAGGTTTACATGTATGCAAGGTCAAAAAACACTTTAGTTTTCTCTAAAAATAGGTTTTATTTACCCCATTTGTAAATGATTCGTAAACGACTCGTGTGAAGCAGTTCAAAGACTCAGTTTCTCTAAACCCCTCCCTCCCACGAGCCCTCACTGTGATTGGTCAGATGGCGCAGTCCTATATGATTGGTCTACCGCTACAGCTCTCCACAGACTCAAAACTTGTACCAAAACTACCGTGGACAGTGCTTTTGTTAGCGAATCGGGCACACCTCTACCTAGTGAACTTCAGCATTACATACAGCATAACACTGCGTTAAGCCATTGTTTATCATTACTTAGGCCACATTTACACATAGCCGGGTATTTAGTGAAATCAATAATTCCTCCCCTCCGTTTTCAATATTAACATTTTGCACACAACATCGTTTTCAGAAAACTTGTAATTTATATCAACCCCCATAAATACGCTGTTGAGCGCGATAATAACTATGCCAAACCTATGTAACGTTAAATAGGTCGCTCACATGACATTAAGCATTTTCTGGTGCATAACCAAACCTCAGGGAAATACCTGCGTCTTCCCTTCGTGTAAACAGGGCCTTAAACTCATGATGAGACAGACAGACAGTCAAGCTGCATCAGTCACAATGTTTAGACTGCATTATATCCCCACAGCTGAACAACAGAACTAAGTTACAGAAACATAAGCTAGCCGGTTACCAAGACATGTGCAGGGTTGTTACACAACATCACGTACACAAATACGATCGCAAGAAAATACAATCATCAATTATTAATCTTACTTACAGGTAGAAGTTCAGAGGAGCAATCAGCTCCAAATAAACTGGGCTCTGATCCTTCTTTTAAGAGCAAGTGTTTGATGAATATCGCGTTGTACTCCAAGATTGGAAAAGTAGTCATCAGTAAAATGACGTGAACACGACAAGAGACTGTCCTGCTGAGGTGTTGTTGAAAAAAATGAGATGAGATGTTAATCACTCATTCTTTGTAGATTCATCTTTCAGAAGGGCATATAAAACAAATTAACTCTCACAGGACACAGTGTCTTCTTGACATGATGTAATCCACGTGGAAATTGTACTGTTTGGGGGCGGGGCAAGCTGTTCGCGACATAGAACGTGGGCGGACATTATGCAAAAAATGTTACCTAGTGACGTGGCTCGGTAACAGAGAAAGATTCAAATTGCTGACGACTCGTTTAGGCGAATGTGAGTTGACTCATTTTTTTGATAGATAATAACTTTATTTATCGTGTACTGTCAGTGTCACAACTTTGCAGATAGTTTATGTTCACATACAGCTACATCACACACTGCATGAACGATCATGTTTGAAAAAGCATAATAGGGGCACTTTAAGCAAATTGAATGAATAAATAAATAGTTAAAGAATTTGTCATGAGTTTTGTCCTGAAGTTTTTTACTAATTTATGTATGACTGACAAATATGCATCACATTATGTTTATTTCTTGTTTTGAATTTCAGTGTGAATCTTAAAATAAGTATAAGGCCTAAATATTATTTCAAAGTGTCTTACTGTTTAATGATGAGGGTCAGTGGCTGTTGACTGTTTTAAGTGTTTAAAGAAAACCTTAATTAACAAAATGACTCTCTCTTGTTTGCTCAGATTGTGACGCCAAACTCTGGGCTCAGTAAGAAGGAAAAGACCAGGCTGTTAGCAGCCAAAGACTTCCACGGAGGCCTGCCGGGCAGTGCACCTTTAGAGTCCTCTCCAGTGCACCTGCACCGCTCTCCACCTCCTCCAGGCCTGTCTCAGCCCCCTCTGCTGTCTCTATCGGGCAGCAGAGCCAGGGAACGACCTCTCCACACCAGCGTCATCCAGTCCACAGGCCTGGCTGCAGGCGCTAAACCGTTAGCGCTCGTCGCACAGTCACTGCGAGACGTTTCTCCTAAACATTCTCCACAGCATCGCACCTCCTCTCCAAAAACCACATCCGCTACCAAACCCCTCACTTCCTCACCTCAGCCCCTCCCGCTCTCGTTATGCTCCTCCCCCAAACCACTCTCAGTCCCCTCCCCTCCAAAACCCCTCCCCCTGTCTTCTTCTCCCAAACCGCCGCCTCTCACCCCTTCCATCAAAGCGCAATCTCAAGCGTCCTCCCAGAAGTCCCAGTCTCCGGCGCTGGACGCTCTGGCCAGCAGGAAGATTCTGGAAAGTTCTCTGGCGCAAGTCACTGCTGAATACAGACTGAAACAGGTGAGTAGACAGTATGCCACAGTCTGGCAGGGGAAATGCGAGATTGTTCATCCTTCAAGTCCATACATTAATCTGGCCTTTCCTTCAAGGCCGGTGTCCACATTTTCATTTTCCAGAAAAGCAAACTAGCTAAAGCAAATTCTCCACAGTTTGTGTCCGTATCTTTTAAGCCAATTTAGGATTATCGCTTTTAGGGTGCTGTTGGTATTCAGGACGTGTCTCTCCTTATTGACCAGCCTATTTGAAAAGGTCATAGTAACAGAGAGGGAGAATGTGAGGGGGAGAGAGAGAATTATTTGTGTGTGTGTGTGTGTGTGTTTGTCAGTGTGCTGAAGACAGAAATGCAGAGAGAAGGACAGAAAGGACAGCTCCGTTCTCTTATCAGTAGGACTGGCTTCCCTACTGTGTGGCTTTAGTTGGTAAATGAAAGCGACAATGTGCATCGCTTTATTAGAATTACTGAAGCAAAACCAACAGGCAATTAACTCCATGACTTCTTAAGGGTCCAGATTTCAGCAAATGAGTATAATAAACGGGCCTTTTCCTCACCTCTTCTTTTGTTGCCTTGAAATTACTGTTGAAGAGGTTAATATAGTTTTTTGTAATTAACCAGAGTGGTTTTATTATTATGTTACGGTAAGGACAGTTTCATAATATTTAGATTTTATTAGCAGTGCTTACTAAGGCAACTAATGGTGTTACTTTTGCTTATACATGAGGACATGGTGTTTGTTCTGTGTGAATGCTTCCTGAAAACATGTGGCTTGCTGAGATGCTTTTTTCTGTGGCGGATAATAAAACAGCATGAATGTACACAGAATCCTTAAATACATGATTTTTAATAATTGATCTTCAAAATGTAACAAAATATCGTGTGAAATTGCAAACTTCTTTCTGTCAGCTGCTCGCTTGCACTGATATCTGCCTCCATCCAATCAACAACTTGATAGAGTCACGTTCCCAGCCTACTTTTTTCTTTTGAAAATCTGTTTCACTTTGAGTCCACAATATGGAATACAACTTGATCTGTTGTTGCTTCTGTTACATGCTTAAAGGGTTTATTACTATGATTCAGAACTTCATAGACACCTGGAGGTTGGCTTCTTGGCAACAGCACCTAGTATTCCCTAGCAACCTCATAAAACAACAGTTTTCTAAGAGAAAAATGAAGTATTAGTTTATTATTCCAATACATTGAGTCTGGAAGCTATAATGGTACTATGAGGATTACATGTGTTTGTGCTGAGTGGCCAAAGACAGGCAGTGTTTGAGCATTCCTTCTTCCTTAATGAATGTTGTGGAGCTGATAGAGTCATGGCCGCTCTGTTGTTCTCCGTTTCGGTGAGTCAGAGCAGCATTATGCTCACTCACACACTTCTTCCACCAGCACTTAAGCCACATGACAACCAGCGCAATTACCACGTCTCCACCTCTCCGTCTCTGCTGTTTTTCCCCTCTCTCTTTGTTTATTAGTCAATTTGTTGTTTCTTGCTCTTCTCGTCTTTGCTCTCAGTATACATATCTCACTTTCTCTGAAGATGTGCTTTGTTCAGGGAAAAAAAGTCCTGTTTCACTTTGTTTCAAAAGCAGTATTTATCCATAGCAGTACTTGCTGTAATATTGTTTCTGAGAAACAGATTAGTAGTATTAATAGATATAAAAATAAATAATTATAAAAGAAATAAAAATTGACTTATATATCAGATGTATGCATACTTCCAAAGTGATTGCAACAATATTGTTATATGTGCTAAAACTTTATATTTATAGCTATCATTAAAGATATCATCCTTGCTGTGAAAGAAACGTTATGTTAAAATAGAGGCATTTCAGCATCATAACTGAGTTGTGCTTCTTAATATTTTTTTGGAGACTGTGATGCTCTACCGTTCAGACGTTTGCATTAAGAAAGCTTAAAAAAGAAATTAATAATTTAGATTAGCAAGAATGCAATAATTTGATCAAAAGTGACAATAAAGACATTTATAATATTACAAAAGATTTCTATTGGAAATTAATGCTGTTCTTTTAAAACTTCCTATTCATCAAAGAAACTAAAATATTATCCAGCAAAAACTTATAATAATAACCGTTCTTAATAACTGAGCACCAACATCTGTACATTTTGAATATTTTACTTTTTTACTGTCTTAATATTGGTATCATATAACTGGCTGGCGAAAGAAAAAAGATGTGCAGATTCACCTGTTGTCCAGTGAAAGTGCCGAATTTGAACCTTTTCTATTAATGTAACTCCAACTTATGCACAGCTTCTTTTTTTTTTTTTAAATGAGAATGGATGTGAAATAGACTTGTTTTAGTTTCCTTCCATCATCGTTCTCTTTGTTTTTCCTCCTGCAGTCTTTCCTGTCCCAGGACCAGACGTTTCCTCTCCAGTTAAAGAAACAGCAGGGCCCATTTAAGATAAACAAGAAGACGGCGGCAATCACACCCTCTTCCTCATCTTCGTCCTCCTCCTCCTCCTCTGCGCACCCTCTTAAGCTCAGCTCTGAAGCGTCAGGTCGGACCAAGCCCCCTGCAGCGCAAGGCGTGTCCTCCTCCAGTCTGCCTTTCTCTCATGGCCTGCTGGGTCTGGGCCAGCCTAACGGAGTCATCCAGAGCACCCAGGATGTTCCGTTGGCCCTCACCACCAAACCTCGCTCAGATGTGCCCGTCAACCTCAGCACGGGAGGCCGTAAGAGCCCCGCCTCCGCGTCTCCCACTCCTAACCGCACCCGTGAGCCCCGGAAGAGCAAGACTCCCAAAGCGTTAGAAGCCTGGAGGGGTTTATCCCAGAACCACCTGGTGCAGTCTCTGGTGGACCTGTTTCAACACAGCGGAGCTGAACAAAAGCTGCCCAGCAGCAAAGACTCAGATGACTCTGCTGAGGATGAAGACGATGAGGACGATGATGTGGAGGATGAAGAGGATGACGATGAAGAGGATTCAGATGACAGTCTCTCAGGTGAGATGCCTAAGGAAAGAGGTTTTACAACACAAAAGAGAATTGTTTTAAGTATCCTGTCAGCTCTTTTCCATATGATTAAAGTGAATAAAAATCTATTTTTAAAAAAAGACACCATAAATGATGAAAGCATTTTGTTTCCCATTGACTGCCATTGTGTTTTTGTCCACTGAACCTTTAATTTGGTTCACTGATGCAACCAATGACCGATGATGATCAGTTCTATAAACACCGCCTCATGTCTCCCTTCTATTTCTCAGAGTCGGACAGTAATTCAGACAGCGAGATGAACGGCTCAGAGGGTGGGAAAAAGAAGCGCAAGGATGGACTCACAGAGATGGACACCGATGGAGAGAAAACTCCTCAGAAACTCAGCAAGGGATTTTCCCATCTGAACTCCTCCACCAATCACGGCCTGTCCGACTGTCTGCCACTGAACCTCCAAGTCATTAAGCCCTCCAGTGTGGCCACGCCCACCATTGTGAGCAGCTCCGGTGCCTTGACCTATCACAGCTCTCCCTCCTCATCGTACTCTGTTGGCACCTCTCCAGGTAACCACAGGCAACATCGTTACTAAACTAAAACTGGATATGTGGGTGTCAAAGTGTGCATGGGGTTGAATATGAGTCGTGTGTACGCGTGTGCCCTTTTGTTTGTTTATTTGTCTGTGTGCAAGCTGTCACGCTTAGATGACGGAGTGTCTATTTTTAGAAAGATAAATGGCGGCGTCTGGCATCACTCGGCTCCCTTTGTGCCCGTCTATTTGGGTGTGCGTCCTTGGACTGAGCTCTGTTTGGCCTGTATTCCAGAAGAAAAAAAAACCTTAATGGAATTAATATTAAACTCTTGCCATTAATTGTGTGTTTGGTTTATACAGGGTCAGGTTTAGGGTTAGGTAAATGTAGCCGGTAACAAGAGCTCTTTGTGTGGTGTCTGGGTTAACTCCGGTACCTGTGTTTGCCTTAACCTGTTAGCTGAGGCACATCAACCACCTCTGTTTGGCTGACTTAATCTGTTTTTCCTTCTGAAGCTAACAGAGACATTTGTTAAACAAAACGCTCACAAATCCAGCAAACACGGAACACAAGTGCATCTGCTCTTGGACGGCGTTCAGCATCCCTCACCAGGATGGAATGAAACGCTTTTTCTAATGAAGTCGAAGTGTGTCCGTTGAATAGCGCGAGGAATCTGTAATAAGCTGAGAGAAGTTACTGTGATGATTTGTTTTTGGAGCATTATTTGGTTTGCTGAGAGATTCGTTTAACTCCCGCTTTGTTTGCAGACTCGAAAGGAGAGAGATGAGAATGATTTCGTTAGTTAATTCTTGTGGTTTTTGTTAGTGTCACTATTGGTATTACTCATATTTTGAACAACACCCTATATTACATTGAGCATGTAGCTTATCTTGCATCGCTTGTGCTGCAAACATGAATAATACCTCAGATCAAGTGGCTTGTTTTGGAGAGCTGTTAGTTTGCTATTTTTGGATCAGATGTTTGCTAAGAACATACATTTAATGAGAGGGGCCTTACTATAGCTATAAAATACCATATTTGAGACTTGGAAATGGGTTCTTTTGACACATTAACTAGGTTTATGCAATATGAAGGTAACTTGTCAATAATTGGCTGTTCATTAATGGTACTAGTTTTGCATGCACTACTGTCCAAAAGTTTACCGTTGGTAAGATGTTTGTTAAATGGTTTTGTCTCTTCAGCTTACCAAGGCAGGATTTATTTAATCAAGATACAGAAACATGATATTGTGATTAAGTACAAAATAACTGCTTAATAACTGCTAATCTTTTTTTATGTAATATATTCCTAAAGCAGAAAAGCAATCATTCTTGCACAAGAGAAATTGTGTACAGAAGTTTATGCACTTCTGCACTTCTCAACATTGTATATCCATTTGTTGATGCTCGTTTGATGATCTTTTTTCTCATTTATTTTTAGTCTTTAAAAACAATATTTTGATTACCATAAAAAGCAAATCTTACAATTATTATCCATTTTTGTACCTATGATGCCTACATTTTTCATTTATTTGAAAATACTTTGCAATTTAAATCATTGTAATTTTTTTTAGATCTTTCATTACCATATAAACATAATTGGCTTTTCTGTATCAGCCAAAATTTTTAAATCACTGCACCCCAAGTTACCACAATCCAGGATGCCTTAGCTATCAAAATACCTTTGCATTTTAGAGACACGTTTTATGCATGCAGGCACCATCAAAAACAGAACAAATAAAAATCGAGGTTTTATTTGATGTTGTTTGCTCATTATGTGAGTTGTAATTTGTATGAGATGATGAAAGAGATTTTTGTGTGTGTGTGTTATAATGTGTTTTGTCTGGCTGTTGTCTTGTCTCAGGCTCTGCGAAGAGAAAGCGAGTGATGAATGAAGATGATTTACGGATTCCGCTGGAAATGGGGTACGTTTAAATATGACACGCTGGTGGCAGCATGACTCAACACCTGTTAACCGCAGCTCTGCATTCTGTGCTTCCAAAGCAGCAGAGCACACAGTCTCATACAAACATTGCATTAAGACTGCAGATGTTTAAATACTCCAATCAGAATTCTTTGCTCTATTATTACAAACCCATTAAAAAAAAAAAAAAAAGCAAAGTAGCAGCAGCATTTCACAGTGATGGTATAATGGCATTGTACTAGTATTCTTTGAATTATTGTAGGTACATTACAATGCCATAGAAACAAGATATATGAAATAAATTCTAGAAAAACGTTTTTTAGTCATTTTAGATCAATGTAGATTTAACATTTATATTTACAATATTGAAACTTGAAGAACCATCATCATGCCTTTCTATGACTTTTAAACTTATTATATATATATATATATATATATATAATATTTATTATTCATTCAGTTTGTTCTTGCCTGAAAAATAGACTTCCTGCCTACATGCCTTTTAAATAATCAGTCAAATCAAATCATATTGCATCAAAATAAATGTTTTAGTTTATCAAGCAGTTTTTGAACATTTCTGCGAGTGTGTTGTATTATGATCTTCTTCTTCAATGTGTATGTTGTTGTTCTAGCTGGCAAAGAGAGACCAGGGTGAAAACAGTGGGCGGTCGGCTGCAGGGAGACGTTGCCTATTACGCCCCGTGTGGCAAGCGACTGCGACAGTACCCGGATGTCGTAAAGGTAACCTTTACCCGTCTTCCCCGCTGCCTCACGCTTAGACACCCCAAAACGCCCAGGAAGCCTCAATCCCCACCCTTTTCCTCTCCCAGTGCACCATTAACAGTTATTGGTGTAAGATCCAGCAGTTTATTTAGGTGATTTGGTCACATTTAGCTAGCTTTGCACTGTTAAGACAAGTGTGCTAGGCTGCTTTCAGTTTGGTACCATTATAGTGCTAATGGCTCTCTGGATGTCCTGTCTGACAAAATCACTATTATTCTCTCTTCTGTAGTATCTGTCCAGATACGGAATAACTGACATCACACGTGATAATTTTAGCTTCAGTGCAAAAATAAGGGTTGGTGACTTCTATGAAGCCAGAGAAGGACCCCAGGTGAATGCCTTTCATCTCCTCTTTTTCTTTATTTTTTTTGTTCTTTATGTTCTTTTTTTCTCTCTGTCTCTCTCGCTCGTATTCTTTGGCTCTCCCTGTATCTCTCTTTCATCTTGAACAGGGCAGGGATTTTGATTGAACCCCGATAGCCTGAATTTCCCCTTTTAAACTGTAGGGAGTCTGTGCAATAATCAGCGCTCGTTGTTTCCACAGGGTGTTACTTCATGTTTTGTCTGTCATGTGTGTTGAAAGAGATTCTTTAGATTAAAGATACAGTGGAGCAAACTTTGGGACAGTTTAATGATTCAAATTGAAAATTGTCTCTCGTTTTATTTTTGAATTTACTTCATTTCATGCTTTTTAATTTGTTTGCCCAAATTGGATCTACATTGAGAGTAACATTTCAGAATATTACCATTTGATTATTATAGAGTCACATGATCATTAGTGGTGTGACAATCTTCTAAGAAATCAGGCTAAAATTAGTTTCTACAATCATCTTCATAAGTCTGACCCTTCTCTGTCCCCTGCTTCCCTCAGGGTCTGCAGTGGACTCTTCTGAAAGAGGAAGAGGTCATTCCCCATATCTTGGCTATGGAAGGCCGGCGAGGTCGTCCACCCAACTCTGAGCGGCAGTCGAGGGGCAGTAGTGAGGGTTCGGGCAGCCGGCGGCGAAAGGGCCGCCCCCCGAATCTAGGAGAGAGCGAATTCCCAAGTCCCTCTGAGGCCAAACTGCTGCGCAAACTGGAGGCTCAGGGTAAAGTGCCTGTTTTTTACTTTTTCACCTCATTCATGGATAGTAACGCATGTACTGATGGAAGAGATTTGTCTAATTTCATCGCAGAAATCGCCCGACAAGCAGCTCAGATGAAGCTCATGAGGAAACTAGAAAAGCAGGCACTCGCACGGGCTGCCAAGGAGGCCCGCAAACAGCAAGGTACTCGAGGCTTATGAATATCACTCTGTTACTCACAATGGCGTTCAGACATCTCGCTTAAACCTCGTTCTGTCTCTCGTTCAGCTATTATGGCTGCAGAAGAGAGGAGGAAGCAAAAGGAGCAGTTGAAGATTCTCAAACAGCAGGTGAGTTTGTGAAGTAAACCGGTCAGTCTGAGGGTCACTTGGTATGAGATTCTAAGCTTTAACACAAAACTGAGACGGGCGGTGCTTCTACGGCTGCAGTCGACTTTTTTAAATGCACAGCAGCACTTTCAATTAACAGACTTCCTCCTCCTCTCCTACCAGGAAAAGATAAAGCGCATTCAGCAAATCCGCATGGAGAAGGAACTCCGCGCACAGCAGATTCTCGAGGTACGGATTGACTGCGGAAAGAAAATAATAAATTAAAAGAGTTGAAATAGGCTTAACATTCTTAAAATACACGCCACCCCCTTCGGTTCCTGTTTTACATGGAGCCCGGACCACAGCAGAATCACTCACCAGCATTTTGGAGCTCTGAGTTCTGCATAATTTTTGTCGGGACTAATGCTAAATTGGTTTTGGTGGACAGTTTTTGAATATTAAATTTGCTGCCTTCTGTGTTTCAAACCAAAGGTAAATTAGACATAAAAGATTTTTTTCCATCAGACAATGGCAGTTCTTGCATAAGTAGCAGGAGGAAGACACTGTTTACTTTACTCACCCAATTATAGAGGCTTCAAAAGTGTTTTAGCCGGGCAAAATCAAATTGGAGCTGACACGCTTGGCAAGCCATTCTGAACAGGATTTCTTGCTGTTTGTAATTACGTATTTAAATTTTCAGCTAATTCGCCTTTGCTTTCTTTTTATATTGCCGTTGTCAGAGCCCCAGGAATATTGAATAGTTTTGAAGATCTCGGGGCTGATTCTGACACGGACTTGAAGAGAAAACATTCTCAATCACTGACTCAGTGATCTGTAGCTAGAGAAAGCGCAACAGTGGCAAGACGTGAGACAGAAGGGCTTTCCTGTGCGTGTGCGTGTGTGTGCGTGTGTGTGTGTTTCGATGCCAGCTCTCGCTTTTCCTCTCGCAGACACATCAATCAAAGTGTTAGTATAAGTTATAAATAAAACAGATGTTGGTTTAGCATGTTTAATTTAGGTTTATACCCAGCACGGCAGCACTGGTCTGACCCAGACCTGTTTTGCATTGGCAGGCAAAGCGGAAAAAGAGAGAGGAGGCTGCCAATGCCAAAATGTTGGAGGCGGAAAAGCGAATAAAGGTCAGTTTGTGAGTGAGAAGAGATGCTAAACACCTACTCTTGCGCACTATGAATCATTGCCGTGGAAACCCCCACCCCCCCACCCGAGAAAACTTCCCTTGCTCTCACCTACCCCGGCAAACCATTAACATTCCTCGGCCACAACAAAGGAGCAGAGCCTCTGTTTGACTGATGTCTGCCGGCCTGTGGGGGAAAATTAGCTTGACATCTGGATTTTTGCTGTTGTTGTTTAAAATGAAAAATGCACAGTGCATCTTTTCATGTCTTGTACACATGGGGCCTTCACTAGAATACACAACCTGCTCTAAATAGCCTTCCTTATTTAAATGAAGGGTATTTTTTTTTGTCAAGTATTGTGGCTTTTAGCCACGTCCGTTAGCTTGCAGCCATCTTGTGTTAAGGGTAGGTCTTTGAAATGCACAGATTTTCTTAAGAGCAGTATGATAAAATTGTTATACTGTTATGCAATAACAGTATACAATAATGTAGTTATTTTGTGGAAAATTCCATGTAAAAATGGTAGTCGTTAATTAATTTATTTTTTTAAAAATCAATTACTTTTAAATACCTTTACATTCTTTAAAAAGATTATAAATAATGTTGATGAAAAGTGACTTTACGAACTTTTACAAGTCATATAAATCCTGTACTTGAATATAATCCTGAATTGTTTTCAACAAATAGAAAACAGTTTCATGTTACTATTTTTACAGTTTTCGTATTTTTAATCACATAAAGAAAATGAGCAAATGAGACTTTTTACCAATCCCAAAAGACAGGAATTTAATATTTTATTTCCTTAATAAAGTAACAATATTATTTTGTTGTCTTTGCAACATCTCACATATTTTTTCCTTTGCATGGAGATCATATCATCCATGGCATAAAAAACAACTTTTTGGATCAGTTTTATATAGTATTGTAGAGTACTGTATAAGTCACCATATCACTCAGATTATGTAGTTGGTTGACTTGTTCTTTAAAACTCTTCACTTGCTTATATCATGTTTAGGTAAAATATCACATATCTTGCATGACTCAAGTAACCATTTATATACAGATTACTGCATTCTTAGGCCTCATGGTTAGGACAGAAGGTCCAGACAGGGTTCTGATTGATGGTTTCATTTTAAACTGTGTCATAATGAGTGTTTTGGTGTAGCATTGAATCGTTTTTATGTTTTGTGTTTGTAGGAGAAGGAGATGAGACGCCAACAGGCTGTTATTCTCAAGCACCAGGTCAGTCACCACTCTCATAAATAATAGGTCTCATAATGGCCATTTATGTAGTAGTAGTGACTTTTGCTACAAAATACAGTAGAAGGGAGTCAAAGAGCATGTTTTTCTTGTAGAATTCACAGTTACCGTGTGAAATGCAGTGCATTGTGGGTTAAAAAGTGTCCTTATATAAATTTGTTCAGTCTATGCCCATGTAAGAAGTGGCGAGCCTCATGTGGTTCTGTCTTTAACTTTCTGCTGTTTCTCTCTGGTTAATTTCCATGCTTTTTGGGAGTGGGATCTGTCTCTTTTGGGTTACAGGCTAAAGTTTTGAGTTAATTTTTTTTTCTTTTATTTTTAAATGATGCTGTGATTTTTTTTTTTCTGTCTCATAATACTCTGCCAACTCTCTCTCTCAGGAGATGGAGAGGCATAGACTAGATATGGTATGGGTATGTTTCATCTTCTGTACATCTAACACTCGCATCGTGAATCCTGGTTGTGATATGATGTCATAGCAGCACATTTTTAAATGTAGCACTGGCTGCTGTCAAAACTACATTTTCCTTCTGCATGGCTTTTCAAGCAAAAAAGTGAACAAAAGAAAAAAAACTGCATCGCCTACATCTGCTATGCGTGTCAATGAGAGAAAACCGGCTTTGATGCAGCAGGCCTGTGCCTTGTTTGTGTATGTGTGTGTGTGTGCGTGCGTGTGTGTGTGTGTGTCAATGGAGCCTGTTGAGTACTCTCATTGGTGGAAAGTGCCACACACCCTCATTCCACGTCTAAAGTCACCCCAATATTGTGTAGCATCATTATCGTTGTGAAAATGTGAGTGTTGCTGTGTGTGTGTGTGTGTGTGTGTGTGTATGTATGTTGTGGAAGACTCTTTGTCAAGATGTTGCATTTGCACTGTGCTGATTGTCCTGCTTGTGAGGTCATCAGTACAGGTCAAAGGTCATAGTGCCTGACCAATGAGAGAATTTGAGGAAACTCACACTTCTCTCTGTTGTACATTCCATGCCATCTATGGGTCAGATATGAAGATTTCACACTAATTGGCTTTTCCTTAAAGTCAACATGAGACAGCAATCATGACCCATTTTGCTTCCTTAATGTGATGTTTTTCAGAGTAAAATATTTTTGCAGCACATTATTTTCCAGTTCATTCTCTTAAGAATTGATTGGATTGTAGAAAATGGAAATTCTATACCAGAATGGAGCCCAAAAAAAAAAGAATGAATGTTTTAGCTATTAGTTAAAGGTGCACTCTGTAATTTTTAGGATTTACTGCTAAAGATATTAATAATACTTTTGATAAAAAATATATTCAAAAAGCAAGTACACTCACATAAGATAAAACTCTAGTCATATCAGTAGTGCAACAAAACCTAAGATCATCATGCCTAACAAGCCAAATACTGCTCACTTTATCTTGGTTAAAGGGATGGTTTACCCAAAAGTAAAAATTCTCTCATGAATTACTCACCTTCATGTCGTTCCAAACACATAAGACCTTTCTGACCCTGCATAAACAACAACACGCATAGAAAAGTAGTACTGACATTGCTAAAATATAGGGCTGTAACGATACACCAAAACCACGATTCGGTTCGTATCACGATTTTTTTTCGTGGGGGTGGGAGAAAAAACCGATTTTTTTAAAACAATATTTAACAATAACATTTGAAAAATCTTTATAAACTGAACACCAAAGCACAAGATTAACTATGCAAATTATTAACAATAGAAATAGAAATGCGCCCAGCTTGGTAATGGATAACGGGGCTCGAGCACACTGAGTAAATACTCAAACCCCTCGTAATCGACAACCGAAAATGGTCGCATATCTACGGCGGCAAATCTATGCCAGTAATACGCGAGCGCACCACTGATGCTGGGGCGCGCGGTAAATCACATACGTGAGAAGAAAACATATCTACATGCAAAGAGACGGGAGCCGTGATATGTCATCCGTGGGCAATTCAAGCACTCGCGCGCATGAAATGTCATCTGCGCGCAATTCAAGGTAGTCACGGGGTGTGTCGCGAAGCTCCCTTATCACACTTAGATCCATGATCCTGTGTCGCGATTTCGGTTTCATATCGTGTATCGTTCTACCGCACGCGGTTTTGAAATGAGCTCGCTGCTCCCGTTTCTTTGCGTGTAGATCTGTTTTCCTCTGGCGTATGTGATTTACCACGCGCGCCAGCATCAGTGGTGCGCTCACGTATTTCTGGCATAGATTTGCCGCCATAGATATGCGACCATTTTCGGTTGTCGATAACGAGGGGTTCAAGTATTTACTCAGTGTGCTCGAGCCCCGTTATCTATTACCAAGCTGGCCGCAAATTGTTTTAAAAATCGTTTTTTTCCTCCCACCCCCCACGAAAATAAATCGTGATACGAACCAAATAGTGGATTTGGTGTATCGTTACAGCCCTAATATTCACTAACAAGGAAGAGAAGAAATTGTTGAACAAAGTAGTTGTTTCTGACTTATTTGCCCCAAAAAGTATTCCATGTAAAGTAAAATTAAGATTGAACCACTGATGTCACTTGGATTATTTTAACAATGTCCTTATACTACCTTTCTGGGCATGTTAGTTGCATTGCAGGGTCAGAAAGCTCTTGGATTTCTTCTTTCTTTTGAATGAATTATCCTATTCGCACCCTTGCTTTCATTTGTAGATTTTTTAAGTGTGACTTCAAAGTGGTATCGGTAACTGAAACTCGCCTGATGCTACATCCACACCACTAGATGTCAGTATGAATCCAAGACATTTGTAGCGTGATATAAACAACAAATAACTGAGTGCACATTTAACATCATCCAACAGTCTGTAAGTTCTAGGTAATCTCAGCCATACACTAGTCATTTTATATTTTTAAAGAAAGATACTCAGTAAGACCTGAAAAGTGTATTAAGAAAGAGAAAGAGGGTCAATTATGATTTCACGTTGACTTTAAATTCCTAATAACAGTGACATAACAACATGCTTCACTGTAAGGACAGGACATTGAAGCTGAGGGAAATCTGAGGTATTTTCCCTTGTTAGCTTGTAACAGTAGCTACGCTAATCTAACTCAAGATGCACCGACAGCTTTCCTCCTCTGACCTGCCCATTACATCTGTGGCTTTTCTTTTCGCTCTTTTGTTCCCGTCTGATCAGCTGTAACACACGTTTTTGTGGCTGCCTCATCCTGGCCATAGCAATGTGTCCGTTCTACTCCTACTTTTTTTTTCTTTCTCTCTCTTTCTGTGCAACATGCTAAACCACGCTGATCAGTTTTATCGTCTGTCTCTGGCTTTCATATTTTGTTTGTTTTCTCTGTGTGGATCTGTATGCTCTGCTTTCCTCCACTGAACGATGGAATCATTCTGTCTTTTCAGGAGAGGGAGAGGAGAAGACAGCACGTTATGCTAATGAAAGCTGTGGAGGCTCGGAAAAAAGCTGAGGTGCGCAAAACGAAATAAATAAATAAAGAAACACTGTCCTTCACCACTCCACTCTCCTCTCTGCACCTCAAGGCTTTCTCACATGTCACGTCTTCCTTCTCTGCTACAATCTCTGAATGTGTTTCACCAAATAATTTGGATGTAGTTTGATAAAGTACCCTAAACATTGCTCGTTCTCCAAAACAAAGTTTTCTTGTAGAACATAATGCCCTAATATCAAACACGCCTGATGTGGCATCCAGCTGGTTAGTAAAGTCTTACTTCCACCCCGCAGGAGCGTGAACGCCTCAGGCAAGAGAAACGTGATGAGAAACGCCTCAACAAAGAGCGGAAAATGGAGCTCCGGAGACTGGAGCTGGAGATGATCCGTGAGATGAAGAAACCCAATGAAGACATGTGTTTGACAGATCACAAGGTAATGGAACTGGATATCGGACGAGCTCTGCGTTGTTTGAAAATACGATCATTTATGAACCCTGTATTCGTAAGATTATCTCTTTATTAATAAGACATTAACATTAAGAGTCACCCAATCAGAACTCTCGGAGGTATGATGTTATACACATATCCTAATCTTAGCAAAGCACTTCCCAGTGAATTCACCTGAGACAGAATACTGTCACCTAGTGGTGGTGAAGATAGCATGATAATGAAAGTTGGCAGCATTTAATTAAACCAGGAGTTTTCAAATTTAAGTAAAAGACCTCATTCTTAAAATAAAATGACACCTGCAAAATTTCATGTGTAAAGACTCATTTTTACAGTGTGAGAAAATAATTCTCTTCATGCTGTACTGACAACATGTTTTCATTATTAATTGGTTTTTATATTCTAACTCTACTAAAGACAAAACTAATTATTATATTATTACTAAAGAAGGGATTTGTGAGGGAACTGCAGGGGGTTCATGAAAGCATAATTATATCTTATGTAAAATTAAAATAAATAAAGGGACTGGGCAATAATTGCGATATAACTTAGTGTGATTATCTAGTCAAAAGCTGCAATTCACTTAATCAGATGTGGTGCGTGTTTTAGAGTAAAGCATGCAATGCATTTAATTTATAATTATGAAGTTCTTTTTTATTTTAAAAGTGCAATTGTAATTTACAGCAGTAATATATTTTTGCCCTATAATTAGGGTTACTATTGCTCTTACTACTATGATTATTATTATAATACGTAAGTCATATTATTTATTTAACAAATATTTTTATTATATATATATATAGAGAGAGAGATGAAAGACCATTTATAAAATATGAATAGATAAATAAATATTTACATGTTTAATATGGTGACTGTAATAGAATGAAGATAAAACAGTGAATCCCATGAACTACTTTTTTTGCATGATTTGAGCTGAAGAAGCAGAAGTGGTGCAATTCTTGTCAGATTTCACTGCTTATTCAAAACATGATGTTTAAAAACATTTTGTCTCGCTTGTTTTTTTATTTTTCTGTCCCTCCATAGCCCCTTCCTGAGATTCCTCGTATCCATGGTCTGGTTCTTCCCGGGAGTGTGTTTGCAGACTGCCTGATGGTGGTACAGTTCCTGCGAAGCTTTGGGAAGGTCCTGGGTATGGATCCCTCTGAAGTGCCTACTCTGGGTATACTGCAGGAGGGACTGCTCAACCTGGGAAACAGCATGGGGCAAGTGCAGGACCTGTTGGTCCGACTACTCTCATCAGCTGTGTCCGACCCAGGCTTGCCTCAAGGACACAGGGTGAGGAGGAAATGTCTGGAAGTTACTTCAGTGCAATTGTCAATGTCATAAGTGTACTTTTCAAGTCTGTTTACACCTGCTATTAACATCTGTCTCAAGTGACCCGCTCACAAGCACTCAGCAGAGACACATTTCTGTTTACATCTGGTATTAACATGCGTCTCCTGTGAGTGCTTGTGATCAAATTTAATCGAGGAAAGGGTCTCTGGTTTAATGAACACATAAATCACTTACTAAGTCTGTGTGCCACTGCATATGAATGAATCTGTCTGTTTTTGGTTAGCAAAATTTAAATTGTTCCCTTTTCTCCATCAGGCTAAATCTATCTTGGGGGACCATCTGACTAATGTGGGTCTGAATCGGGACAATGTGTCTGAGGTTTTGCAGCTGTACATGGAGGCTCACTGCTCTCAGACTGAGCTAGCTGATCTTACTCTGAGTCTGAGGACCAAAGCCTTTCAGGCCCACACGCCGGCTCAGAAAGCCATTGTCCTGGCCTTCCTGGTAAATGAGCTGTCTTGCAGTAAAAGCGTGGTCAGGTAAGAACCAAGATTTCAATGGAGTTCCAGTAGAGTTCAGTTGCAGTGATTCTTGACGAATTGATTGATGTTTACATTAGTGCAGAGCACAACTGTTTATACAAGAAGGTGTTTTTTGCTCATCACAATATATACACACCACAATTTTCTAGCAAATACAATAATAATTCATAAAGAACAGTTAACTGAATTTTAAGTTACGCTTCAAAATGACAAGACAAATGAGGCAAATAAATACTTAGTTTACTTTAAACAAACAACATGTTTTTGTTGAGAAATATGTCACCCCCATTTCAACATTTAATTACCTTAAATAACCTATGCAAGACATTCTCAAACTCAAATGATTCATGTTTGGAATAGAGATTACATAAAAGAAAAGTGATGCATAGTTATATTCTGTCAGGCCTGCATGGGCAATATGAAATATGCATCTTGAAATAATAGGGCATAAAGAGGCAGTGGAGAGGTCACACAGTGTGACGGTCACAGAGCTTTGATGACTTAATGCATATAAACACAGGAACCTCAACAGCCTGGTTCATCATGTGACATTATTACACGTGTATACCTGGAATCTACCGAGCTTATTATCCTTACCTAAAACTATTAAAACATTATTTTATAAAATATGTATATGGTTGATTGAAATACTTAATAAAAATTGGAAATTAAGTAAAATTATAATAAATTATACAAATAATGACAATACATAACTTAAGTAATGCTAAAATAACACTGGTATCGGCAGCAGTACAAAACTTTTTGTGTTTTTGCAGTGAGATCGACAAAAGCCTGGAGCACATGAACGTGCTGAGAAAGGACGAGTGTATCGTGGAGGGCAAACTGAAGAAGTGAGTATCCACATTTATGCCTGCTTAATACCAACATAAGTGCTGCATTCTACCTAGAGAAAGCATTTTCAGCAATAATAGATGTATTTAAACATTTGAATCTTACTAAGCAATAAACACATTCAATGTTTCCATTTACAGACTGTAATAGCATGTGCTTATCTTTGTTTGGTCACTAACAAATCAGTATTTATGCATGTGTTCATGCAGAATGAAAACAATCTACGCTAAACGGACAGGGAAACGTGAAGCAATCACTGGAGGGGAGGAGCCTCAGGCTGCAGGTGGCTCCGCCATTGGTCACAAGCGTAAGAGAAAGGCTGGGGATAGTGATGACGACGATGATGAAGATGAGGACAGTGAAGATGCAGGGGATGAGGATGATGATGAAGAGGAGGAAGAGGCTAAAAAAGGAAAAAGAGTGGAGACTTGTGATGAGGTAAAAGGCGTACATTTTGGGTACAGTTTCATACAGCAATTACTTTAACTGTCTTTAGGAGATACTTTTATATTGATTGAGCCTATGTGTTTGTGTGTGTGTGTGTGTGTGTCAGGATGAGGGAGACCCAGCCACAAGTGTTGAAGAGCTCGAGAAACAGATTGAGAAGTTATCAAAGGTAAATGTTTTCATGATTTATGGTTGCACAAAAAAATTCAGATAAAATTTATGATCTATTTAGTTCCATTTTTTTTATCATTTTTATGATATATTTTTTTCATATATATATATACATATATTTATTATAATAATTACTAATAAAAATATGAAACAAACTGTGGGGGGGGGGGGTATTAAATACAGTAATAAATACATTTTGTAATTGCACTATTATATATATCGGAAATTAATTAAATGATCAAATATGAATTTTAACTAATTGTGCTGTCCTGTACTTATATAGTCCCACAAAAATGTGTATTTCTGTGATTACAGCAGCAAAATCTGATCCGTCGGAAGCTGTTTGAGTCATCTCATGCCCTGCGGTCCATGTCGTATGGGCAGGACCGGTACCGCCGCAGATACTGGGTCCTCCCACAGTGTGGAGGAGTTTACATTGAAGGGTTAGAGAGTGGAGAAGGTGAGTCTGTCTGCCCATCCCTCCATCCATAAAAGCATTTGCATACAGCCACACTATTAATTTTACACTAATTATGTTTTCCTCCTGTGTCTCATATAGGGGTCGAGGAGCGTGATAGGTTGAGAAACTTTCCAGTGCAGGTCAAAGAGGAGCCTAAGGAGGAAGTTCTGCAGCATCATCAGCATGAGGAGATACAGGGGGCTGTGAAGGAGGAGGTGAAGCAGGAGGAGGAGAAGCCCATGGATTCTGATCAGGAGGCGAATAAAGAGATGCGCTCCTCCCCACTAAAAGAACAGCAGGAAATAGAGGTTGCAACCACGCCCCCTCAACCTCCGGAGCTCCGCCCCTCACAAAGCCCTCAGTGTCAGGAACTTCCTCACACACCTGTCGGGGCCAAGGGGCTCTGCCACACCCACAACGGCTGCGCGGCAACATTCGCTATGGAAACTACATCAGCATCAACTCCAGCTCACTCTCCAACTACCTCCAAGCTGATAGAGGCTAGCAGCCCGAGCGCAGAGCACACAATCCCTCCTCCTCTGCAGCTGGGCATCCCTGCACACATCCTGCAGCCGCAGCTGGCGCAGACTCAGCTCCTGGCCAACGACCAGCTGCTCAAGGTCCTCAGCGAGCGCAGCGGACACTGGTTTAGCCTGCTGCCTCGCTCACCCTGCGACGACACCTCCCTCATCCAGCCATCTGCACACCCGCAGTCCTCGCCCAGCAGCAACACCCCCAGCACACGGCCCAAAACGCCACCTCCACCATCTACCTCCTCTCCACACCATCACCTGCTTCCGCTGTCTGCGTCTGCAAGCCCTCTGAACCCCTCACCTGGTGGGATCAGCAACCTCAGTTTGCAGGTAGTTACCCATCCTACGTGAAGTATTTCATATTTACAGTGTCCAAAATGATAAAATGATAATCAATAATTACCTTTGTGAAGGCCCTTCATTGTTCACAACAATATTAAAATGCCAGTTGTTTTTGATTTACAGGGTAAATGTTATTTAAAGTATTTTAAAAAATGTGTGTGTGTGTGTGTGTGTGTGTATATATATATATATAGATAGATAGATAGATAGATAGATAGATAGATAGATAGATAGATAGATAGATAGATAGATATGTGTGTGTGTGTATATGTTTT
>JAUMHQ010000058.1:4467514-4482112 GCA_032361165.1 Enteromius paludinosus
TGAATCTAAAATATATGAAAGTCTAATGTTTATCAGTACATTACAGAAAATAATGAACTTTATCACAATATTCTAATATTTTGAGAAGGACCTGTATATGTAAATACATACTTGTGCATGTTATGTTTACATACATTATATATATAATTTAAGAATAATAATGATAAATTTGATTTATGTGTGACAGGATTTGGTAATTAATACCCCAGTGGTATAGTTGTTTACTTTGAATTGGTGCATTTTCGGCAGTTGTGTATTCAAGCTGAAGTTCAGAGTTCTTGACTGTTACCATAGTCCTATGAGGACACTTGCTCTTCTACATTACTAACTGTTATCTCTCACAATTCAGACCTTTTTTTTATTTTACTCCAAAAGAAACAGACCTGCAAAATTTAAACACTTCCTTAGAATGTTCAAACTTGTGGATATTTTGTTGTTTTAAACTCATGCTCCTCTATTTTTTGTGTTATCTTGCCTATTATTGCTTACAATAATATCAATTGCTGATTGTGCTGCACACAGTTCACTTTAGTTCCGGTTTCTGCCCAACACTTACAAAAAGAGTGAGACACTCTACTGAAATTGGAGGCCAAACCAGGGCTGTTCTGTTTGCACAGATGTATTGAGACCTGTACTTGAGGGTCCTGCTTTTCTGTGATTGGGTGGTGCTGAAGTGTTCTTGTGCTCTCTCTCAGAGTCTCTGGGCTTGCGGAGTAAAGTCATGAAGAAGATTGAGGAATTGAAAATGGCACCTGTATCTAACGGCACTCCAGACGAGTACCTCTGTCCAATCACGCGCGAGATCATGAAGGACCCAGTGATCGCTGCCGGTGAGTGTCTGAGAGTCTGTTTACCTGCTTGACTGGGGATTTTATTTCAAGTTGAAACATTTTCTTCGTGTTTTTCGCCTGCAGATGGTTACTCGTATGAACGGGAGGCCATCGAGAGCTGGATCAACACAAAGAGCCGCACCAGTCCTATGACAAACCTGCCCCTGCAGACCACTCTTCTGACACCCAACCGTACGCTTAAAATGGCTATTTTCCGATGGACCACTGGTCAGTGATTTGAGACAACAATGATCCCAGAACAGAAGTCTCTCTAGAACTGGATCTCCATGGCACTGGTTTGAGATCAGATTGGCTTTAGACATTCGCACGCTGTACATTTTAGCGCTTTTAACAGACTCTAGTGATGTCTCAGCTCTTGACTTGAGCTCAAGTTCAGCCTTAACCCTCAGAGTGAGAGAGGTGTTCCATTAGATGTGATGGGAGCTTCGTGCGATCCTTAATCCGCAAAGTGCCGGTAGTTATGTCACAGGAAGCCTGAAGAGCAAGCGGTCCATAATCAGGCTAAAACTACTAAATGCTTCTCCAGCATAACACAGCAGAGTTTTGAGTGGCCTTAAACATCATAATAAGTGTTTATCATCCCCTTTCTACTCTATAGCGGGCAGTTTGCTTTCGTAATTATACCGTTTCTAGCACATAATTATGATTCCTCCTGCAGATGTTCTATATCTCTCATCGTGACTCACAGGTCTGAATATAAGTGGAATTTCTCTATTAATCATTTAAATGGTTACATGATGTTGCTCATATGAAATAGTTTACATGCTTTAAAACCGGTATACATTTATTAGTGGATGATCATTGTAGCCAGTTCAGTGACAATGTAAAGCTGCACTATGTAGTGCATGTATATGACTGCACTCAACAGTCTCTGGACCTTTACCTTTGTGAGCTGGTGGGTGGTTCATGCTCCGATATACCTGCTGTGAGACTGAAAGCCATGCAGAAATAAAATCAACATGTTGTACAGCTGACTTTTGGTTTGTGTGATTCATTTCAATATAACTGATGGTGATACATTGTTGTAAGACATGTAACTTGCCCCACACTATTGTGCAACTGTTTGAAAAATAATTAATCTGATTTAGAAATGAATGAGAAAAAAAAGTCTGAGACTTTGAGATGTATTTGGCAAAACATTAAGCAACCATCTGCAGTAACAAGTATGCACAATATCCAAGCCCATACTGATACCACAAAACATGGGTCATCAAACTTGATTTTGGAGGAACAGTGTCCAGCAGAGTTTGGCTCCAACTTGCCTCAACACACCTGCCTGGAAGTTCATAGTATACCTAGAAAGATCTTGGTATGTTTGATTAGGGTTGGAGCTAAACTCTGCAGGACACCCACCCTCCAAGACCCAACTTTGGCCACAAAGGTTTTAAACACTGCATTGCCATCCTTCCACATGAAATCTGCATCATCATAATTTAATGCAAATTACACTGACACGGATCCAAGTGAGTTTTAGAGAGTGGGTTGCACTATAATTCATTGCCTTACCTGTCCAAGAAGCAGCAGCAAATACTTGGGCTCAGGATTTGCCCCTCCTCCTCCTATCATCAAATCTTTCGTATGAAACTGATTCTCCCGTTGTCTCCGCCAGAAAAGCGTGATAATTATGCTGCGTTCCCCGGCAGGTTTTTGAGCCCCTAAGTCACGACTATAATCCACGACTCACGACTTTGTAGCGTTCCAGGCTAGTCACGCCAAACGGCCTGAGTGCTAGCTAGATGTAAACAAACTACGTTAGCGTGGCAGACCGTACGGGGCTTATGTTGATTTACAATCATTTCTATCACCAAAGGGGCTTTCATTGCTTATTTGAGGGGAACGGAAAAGGAAAACGGCACATAAGACAAGAGAAGGTTATTTTAGCGCAGGTTAACAGTTGCATAAACACATAATAAAAATCATAATAAATTCATACTTTTTTATTTGGTCAGCACAGGGGTGGCCAGAGACATGTCTACAAAGGCACGGGCCTCCCTAGGCCTCCGTGTAGAACCGCCACTGGGGGCTGCCATTGTTGTTTCGCGTGCTATGTGAAGTCAGAGCTCGGAACTGGGAGTATATCGTCTAGTACGAGTTAAATGGGTGGGAAATCACAGGTTTGACTGCCATTCCAGTGCAATTTCACGGGTAAAAGTTTGGGAAAACACGGGTTACGGGTTGTCTGGAACGCAGCATTAGCGTGCTCCATTGTCTAATTTTCGCATAAATACGTTATCACCACCAAACAACTGCTAGGATTCTCTGTGGCGTTCACTTAAAGGGATAATTCATTCAAAAATACGAAAGACCCCTTTATTTACTCACCCTCAAGCCATCTTAGGTGTATGACTTTCTTCTTTCAGAATACAATCTTATCAAAACATGTTCAGGCTCCTCCAAGCTTTATAGTGGAAGTGAATGGGGTTAACATGTTTTGTTTTGCCCTTTCCTCTGCTTCTATGTTCGTCACTTTTAACTGGAGCATAATATCAGAAATTACATTATTTAATCACTTTAAACACTGATCTATGTATTACGACGGCATTTTAGTGCCACCAAAATTTTTTTATTAAAACTACCATTTTAAAGTTGTAATATTACGAGAATAAAGTCGAAATACTATGATATTAAAGTTGTAATATTACAAGAATAAAGTCGAAATGTTTTAAGAATTTAAAACTTTAAAATTAAAAGTTATAATATTTAGTAGAGTGCACTTGCAAATGACCCGGATTGAGAGAAGGCCACCAGATTTTAAGCATACTTGAATATTTTTGCTTCCAAGTGGCCGCTTCATCTTACTGGGATGAGACCCAAGAACTCACAGAAACCTTAGTATTAGTATCAAGAATATGATATTTATTAAAAGACAGGAACAACTCTCTTATTTAACCCTTTAACACACTATAAAGTGTAGCCTATTAATAAAACAATCTAATGGTGTATTTTCATTATTTGTAGCATGCCAGACAACCAGCAATGTTCTGCTTTGTTGCTTTTGATATATAACAGCTCAGCTTTCAAATTAATGCGTTTCCCCCTCTTTGTTTCAAGTGTATAGCAAGATATAAAAGTGAAGGAACATTAGAAGGTGTGGGAAAACAGGCTATAGACTAATTTATAATTAAATCTCATTGTAATCTGGAAAATTATTGACTTAAATTGTGTCCGAAATCGCGAGCAGTATGTCCGAATTCATAGTATCCAAAATTCAGTAGGCGAGAAGTACCCAGATGACCTACTGCTTCCGGCCGAATTCTGTAGTACGCATACCTCGGACACTTTCCTATCCCATGATGCTCCGGGAAAGGAGGCGTCATATTCTAAAAATTCCAAAAAAAAACGTTGTTTATTGTGATTAAATGACACTTGTTTAACACAATCAAAATAAACAGATGACTTACTGAAAATTAAAATTTTTGCCCTGTTGTGACGACGCATGACACGTGACAACATCAATATGGCGGATGTAGTACGTCTGAATTCCATTCATACTACCCACATTCATACTATATAGAACATACCGTTTTAATGGTCGGGTAGTACGTTCAATTTTAAATGTCAGGCTATCATATATATATGTCATGTTATAATATACATATTGTTTGTATTTCGCTATAAAACTGGCAGATATTGAAAGCTGAGAATATCTCGGGGTGCTCCCAAACTAGGCCGACTTTAATCTCGTAGTATTTCGACTTTATTCTCGTAGTTTTCGATTTTATTTTTAAGGTGGCACTAAAACGCTGTCGTAATATATAATATGTTCCCAGGTCAGTGGATAAATTTCAACAGAAAAACAAAGCTACAATTGCAAACCACTCATGGCAGGCAAGAACCGGAAAGAGTTCATATTTCTAACTATGAACAGTAAACATTAAGAATTAATTGTAGTATTTTTATATAGTTGTGCTGTAATACATAAAAAGAAAAATAAGAGAGAAATGTAATAAACTACTTACTAAACAGAAGTCTTAAACTGGGGTTTATTGTATATTTTGCTGAAATATTCAAATACAATACGTAACAGCCCTATACATGAAATTAATTGCAAATAATGTACATGAAATAACATCTATGTCCTCATAGACACCTGAATATGGTTCACCAAAACATGCATGTAAACCTGGTCTCCTTGATACAGTTCATATCAATCTCACAATCATAGTGGTATTTCATAATATATAGCTGTGCAAAAATAACTAATATATAAAATATAATATAGTTTTAATCAGACAACCAAGCCATAAATAAATTAGTCCAAACAGTGAGTAGTTCATGAAGAAATCCAACACGTTTCTCCTCAAACACACACACACACACACACAAAGACTCACCACCATTCAAACAGGAAATGCTTTTGAATGCACACAGGACCGGTCCACAATCCTACTGTAAGAGACAGTGTTTCATCTTGGTAGACGTCCTATGTCCTTACTGAAGCCTAAAGCCAGGTCAGGTATCTTAATACATTATTAATAAATCATCTGTATCATTTCTCAGCTCTCTTTTAATGTGCAGATGCAGCGTTGCGCATTTAAAATGTGCTTAAATACCTCGGAAGCTGTAGTTGTAAACAGAAATGCAAGGCAATCTTTTACTTGTGTGCGCATACACAAAATGCTTTAAATTGTGTCTTTAAAATGGGACATTGGGATTTTTGCTGATGAAAACCACAGCTCCTATATTAAAGACTGTAAGTAACTTGTGCTTAACGTAAAGTGTGAGTTCGTAGCTACACGTTGGACTCAATAAAGGAGCGCTTAGGTTTGATGGAGCTGATCAGGATGGGGTTGTCCCGGGCCAGGCTGGCCTGCTTGTGCTTTGAGTCATTGTAGTGCTGCTGGATGGGGTTATTGTCCTTGTATCCAGATCCAGGATGAAACTTGTCTGGGTGAAACTCGGGTGTATGTGTGCTATTATGGATGGGCTCCTGATAAGCGCTCGTTTTAGTGTATTGGAGGTCGCTGCTCAGTCCCTGCGAGTGTGTGTTCATGACAACACCTACACTGTGACCTACAAGGCCTTCTGGCACAAGTCCTTGCCAGCCGTAGCCGGAAACCAGGTTGCCATGATGACCTTGTTGCTGCTGGAAACGTGCAGTCTTGTCAATGACGCCCATAAATGGGCGTGGCTTATGATCCGATTGCCTCGAACTGCTGTCAGCACTCGCCACAGAATTGCGCATGCGGCTGGTTTCCGCCAGGTTAGCACTGGAGGAGCTGGACACTCTCACGCTGCTGCTCCTGCAGAATTCTCCCCTTGGTTCAACGCTGCCTTCGCCCTTCTCTGCATGACCAAACTGAACGCTGCTCTCTCTGGTCCCACCGAGCGGACCCCTCTCAACTCCACCAATGTCAATGCAGGGGCCTGCGCGAAGTGAGGCGGGCCGGTGGCGGATGGGCATGGGGCTGGACCCGGCGCTCTGGGGCGTCCTGCCCTCGGCATGAAGCGAGCTGCTGTACTCTCGGTTTTTCATGCTTTGAGCCTGTCTGGACGGAAGACGCCTGTGGGCGGCCCGTCCTGGGGCAGCAGTGGAGACGGCGGACTGGGCATCCGATATGGCCAGGCCTAGAGAATCAGGCAAGGTGCGGCTTTGATGCCAGCTCTCCTTCCTCTTCTCCTGCCTTGAGGATTCTTGCTCACGCCGCTCCTCCTCCTCATCTGCCTGCAACATGTTTATGCTGAGGCTGTCTGGGCTTTTCTCCAAACTCTCAATGTCCTGATCATCATCGTTGTCGTCGTCGTCGTCATCGTCTTCCTCATCGTTGTCTTCCTCATGGTGTGAGGGGTTTGTGTGAGAGGAAGGGTGTTTAGAACCCTGTCGCTGCAGGTGTTGGCACTCTTCCTCCACGCGTGCCAGCAGACGTCTGATCTCTCGGTTACTGGGACAAAGACGTGCCGCTTCGTAAAGATCAGCCAGCGCAGCTGCAAACTGCCTGAAAGAGTGAAAAACAGAGGAACTGGTAAATAATTAATCATTACTATAAACTTCATACAGTATGTGGTATGGATACATGCACTCTCTTTTTGAACCTAGTAAGCTGCCTCACTGTCTACTTTCTACACAGGAAGCAACCTACATTAAACAGGAACTGGAACCACACTGGAACCTTATATAGGCAGCAGCTTTGAAACGACTGGTTAACATTCACATTGGCACGTGGAGAGGTTAACACTGGCCTGCGAGCATTAGTTTAATGGTCTGTTAACACACATCAAGTAAACCTTTTAAATGGTCATGACTCATCCTGACCCTAACCCAGGATAAGAAAAAGTTCAGTTTAATGAACATCATAGACAGAGCCCTATTTATTAATTCACTTAATGTTAAAAAAGGTAGACTTTGTGAAGGATTGAAATGTAAATAAATTGGAAAGCTGTTAGAGAAGTAGGTGTTCAGTGCAACTGGCTTAGTTACCCAAGAATATATGATAATTCAATTTTTGAGTGATAAGAAGATACTGTACAGCCTGGGGACGTAGTCATGTGCTCCTTATGTTCCATATTAATCATAAGACCCTGTAGATATGAAAATCACTTTGTCATGGGCTGTTTTAATGCATTTTTGGAGCTATAAATAGTATAAAAGTGTGATTAACTGTGCTAGTCAACGAAGCACACAGCTCAGACAAACCATGTGCATGACCGCTGTGCATGACAAAACAGATTTAAGCCAGGAGTGCTGTACTTGAGTGAATTGTATAAGTCTGTTCCGCTGTGCGACTAAGTGCATGATGATTCCCAGTTTGTTCTGATGTATGTGTTGCTCTTAGCTTTCAGAAAAACGTCGCAGCTGTAAGTGCTGGATAATTGAAAAAATATAAATGTAAAGTGATTAACTGAAAAAAAAATAAATAAAAAAATACCACTTCATAAATAGGTTATAACCCAAGTAAAGCTCAAAAATACATCACACAAACTTTTTTTTATAATATAAACACACATTAATTTTATTGTATGAAACAAATTTGTCAATAATTACTTTCATTCTAAACCGTAAGACATTTATACATCTTTGGAACACATATTTGATGAAATCCGAGAACTTTCTGACCCTGCATAGACAGCAAGACAACCGACACATTCAAGGTCCAGAAAGGTAGTAATGACATTGTTAAAATAGTCAATGTGACATCAGTGGCTCAACTGCATTAGCAAGCTTTTTTGTGCACCAAATAACCCAAAAATGACTTTCTGAATGAATTTCTTTCAGTGTCAGTCTTCGATGTGCATTCATGACAACATATACATGCGAGGCTTCTGATGCAGGAGTTATTTTTGCTTTCTTTAAGCACAAAAGCTTCTTAACATTAAGGTTGGACCACTGATGTCACATATTTTAACCTTACTACCTTAAGATTTCATCTCCAATCTCTCAATTTGTGTTCTAAAGATGAAAGAAGGTCTTGAGGTTTTGGAAAGACATGAGGGTGAATTTTAATTTTGGGGTGAACTATCCCTTTAGTGTTAGTTTAAGCTACTGGAAACTTCAATGTTGATTACTTGGTAATCAGGGATGCTTTGACAAGACGGCTCAAACAACTAGTAATTCTCTCTACCAGAAACAATTCACATGTTCCAAACCAGCATGAAGCTTCTTTACCTGCTACTCCGTTTGGCTCTGGCACGTGCATAAAATGCCTCATAGGACTTAGGTTTGAGCTCGAGAGCCTTGGTGGCGAACTCCTCAGCCATGCCAAAATCCTGTCAAGAACAATTGTGAAAAGAAGAAGCGAGATTTTGAGTGACAGAAAGAAGAAAAATGAAAAATGAAAACCAAATATCAATCACGCAAGTTTAATGCTTTGTCTTAACTAGGCCCATGAGAGCAGATAGTGCACTCATGGCAGCACTGCTGCATCCTGGTAGGGACGTTTGCATACTAAGGAGCTAAATTTACTTGCTCACATTCTACCTCAGTCCTTCATTCTGCTCTGGTGCATGAATCTGTAATCAGAAGACTCTTGTCCTTGAGTCTGAGGTCAGAGTTTGAATGAAGAGCCATAATTGTAAGCCCTAATGATGCACTTTAAATGTTTAATAGTGGCAGATCCTATTAAAATAACCATTAGAATTTCAGGTTACCCGTGTAATTAGGAAACGCATAGCAAGACACATAGTGACTCTCTCTTTATCTCTCTCACATTCACGTAATCTTCTGCCTAATTGCACTCAAAACACTTCTACAAACAGCCTGTGAGGCTCATCTCCTGAACCTAGACAAACCATTACAATTATCCTGGAGGACAAAAAGGAGTGTGCATGTGATCAATATAAAATGCTGCCTTTGAATATACTTCTATTTGTAAGGCACATAGAGATGTACTGTCATCCAACAATCGTTATGGTGAAGCCTTTAAGGCCCTGATATACTTCAAATGAAGTTTTTTTTCAATTGAGGGCAAAAAGAACGAAACGGCTGAGTGACGGTATACAGTTTCCGAACATTCTGACACCCCCGCTGCTGGAGAAGGGGTTTAGATTCATGCAAACATGACGCGATGCACGGACGTAGCATATACATTTGATTAAAAACTAATTTTATTTAATAGTTGATATACCTTTTTTAATTCGCTTAAAAAAAAAAAAAAGAAACGACGACGACAGCAGCAACAGTATGGTGTAATATTTATTTGCTTGCTACCTTTGGCTTGAAAAAACTTGCATCTGATGTTTCTCTATGTCACTTTTAACTCTGGGTCGTTCACACAAGGTATGTTGTAGGAATTAATAGCTTTCGCTGAACTTTTAAAGTCTCTCCACTAGCGATCGTACAGGTGCGGATATGTGGCAGCTCAGCTATATATATGGTGACTGGAGACATTGCTCCCTTGCCTGACCTCGGCTGAATGACAAACGAACCTGGAAGAAAAAATCTTGTGTCAAAGAAGGGAGAGTTTCAGAACACACCCACCGTGTGTAGCTGCCTCGGAACAATGGTAGCTCAAAGGTGTTTAGGGGCTAAAACGAACTCCCCAAAAAGTTTGCTTTGGTCAGCTGATTCGAACTGCCAAAACAAACTCAAAACAAACTTCGTTTTGGACTGATTTTGTTCGAAATTATGTCATTTCAGTTCGTTCTTCGATTTCCTTTGAAATATATCGGGGCCTTAACCTCTATCCACTGAAGTTGCAGATATACTTTGGTTAACATACATTGGTTTTGCGGCGGCAGCGGGACAGGTTGAGATACAGGGAAACCCGGAGCTCCCTGAATGCCTTCAGGTCTTCCCCGAAACCTTCCCTCGGAAACTTCCTCAGTGCATACTGATACCTCTGAGCGGCTTCCTTCATCTTCCCTTTCTGAGAAAGAAGGAGAGAAAGAATACATTAAAATGGAAAAAACACTGAATGTGTATGGCTCTTCAGTACCATGGTTAGATCAACGCCGTTTTGGTTCATGTAAAGAAAATCTAGCATTTGTTATATAAAATAGCAGCCTAAACACTTCATACATTTTGTTTCTGGTTTTAAATCTATAGACCTTATAAAGCAGGTTTCCCTCCTCCATGAGTCTCTGCAGAAGTATGATGAGGATGTCGGGTTTGGAGGTGGCCATGGCCCATGCAGCGTTACCTTCAAGAGAGAAAGAGAGACGTCAGTACTGGCAGCCAATAACACACAGACCGACTCAAGAGTATGACTTTCCTAATGCTTGTACCTGATCGTTCATAAGGAGATGTTCTGTAGCCTTTAGCAGTGATAGTGACAGCAGAACAGAAAGAAAGAGAAAGAAACAAAGAGAAATAAAGCATAAAGAACAAATGCAAGGAAAACTCAAGAAGAATAGATGTGTATTGGAATTTGGAAGAAATATCAACTACCATTCGAAATTTGGGGTTGGTGCAATGTTTTTGAGTTTATTTGATAAAATATTTCAGAGTATAACTATTTTCGCTGTATGTTTAATGTTTTATATTTAATATAATTGAACCGATATTTATTCCTGTGATGGCAAAGCTGATTTTTTGCAGACATTACTCCAGTCTTCAGTATAACAAAAACCTTCAGAAATAATTCTTATGCCGATTACTATCAGGACTAAAAGAGTTGTTCTGCTTAATAATTGAAGAAAATGTTTTTTTGTTTGTTTTTTTAAGATTCTTTGATGACTAGTTCATAAATGCCATTAAACATTTATTCAAACTTTTTTTTTTACATTTGACTAACCCCAAACCATGTAATGGTAGTGTATTTACGGAAGGAAATAAGTGATAAGGTATGACAAAGTATTTTATTATATGCACAATATATTATTTTCAAAAATTGATTACTACATAAAATCAAAAAACAATACAAAGCATATCCATCATGTGCTATCCTTCCACTAAACTATGTAATTAATAATGTGTAATCTATGGCTAATAGTTAAAGAGTGACAAGACAAACTGGTGGTTTGCATAACAGTTGTGACTATATCAGGTATTTTAGAACAGCTAAAATGTTGTATCAAAACCAATCAGCATGCAGGACTGAAATTGTCCATTTCTGATAATGAAAAAAATTATTTAACTGCAGAAGTGCTACTTCAGACTTACTTTAAGACAGCTATAGTAACTTACATATAAAAGTATTCATTGGCAGACTTTCTAAAACAGAAAACCTCTTGAGATGGTTTGGATAAGAGTTTGACATTAAAAAAAAAGGAAACTAGATATTTTGCTTGTTCTGCAGTATTATTTGAATAGCTAGGGGAAATGAGCAAGCAAAAAAATTGCTAACCTCTACATTGCTCCTTTCTAGTGGCTAACTGGAAATATCAGCTAATGCTAATTTAAAACATGGGTCATCTTTCAGTGGTTATGGAGCTTGCTCTCAAAAGTAGGAGATGTTTCTTTTCCCCAATCCGCACAGGAGATTTTCTAAACCATGTCTAGTATGTAGACAAGACAAATCGCACCACAACGTCATTAAAATGCGTCTGGCAAAGTCATTGCCATCATCAACCCCAGACTGGTAGAGACAGTCTCCGTTTCAGATGTAATTAGATGTTTTTAAACTGGAGGGGGAATATGCTCTCATAAGGTTTGCACTCTGCGACTTTGAGTAGAAAGCTGAGTGGACTTCGCTATAAAAGTCTTTGCCCTGATGCAGAGTGTGAATGACAGTCCCATACATCACCAGCGTCCTACTTAACTGTGGGCTAACAGTCCTGCATGGCTCTTCTGCGAATATGGCCTGGTTTCAATTGCATTTAGGACTCAGCAAAGGAACACTGTGCTTTTACTCTCAGAGAAAAGGGGAGAACAAATGGAACTTGCCACATTCTAGATTTAGAATGGACAAGCCCCTCCTGAGAAGCTGACAGTGGCGATCTAGATTCTAGAGGACAGCACATGAACCCAGGAGATATAAAAGAATGTGTGCCATGATGTTCTGAGGTGAAACTCACCCAGTTTAGCCCCTTTCTTCAGCAGAGTGACCACGACTGAGGTGTTTCTGCTACCGATGGCCCGGTCTAGAGGTCTCATGCCGCTGTAGTCCATGTGTTCAATCGCCGCTCCGCACTCGACCAGGTAATGCACCTGAAAACGGATTGCTCAGATATGGACCTGGTATAATATGGAGATAAACGTGTGTTCACACAGAGTAAGGTTATCTCGGCCTACTATGTCTGCATCTCCGTAGAAAGCAGCCAGGTCCAGCGGTGTGCGCCCGTGCTTATCTGTGTGGTCAATCTGAGCTCCCTTCTCCACCAGAAACTCAACCACTTTCTTCTGCCCTTTCAAACACGCCCACCCAAGCGGGGTCAGACCTTCTTTATCCACTGCTGTCATACATGCTCCTATAAATCATAACAATACTATTTGAGTTCATTTGATGACAATAACTTGTAAGACACACAGTAAGAGCTTCAAGATGCATTTGTTTTAGCTTGCATTGCCTTTTTAAAACACTGCCATATCAGATGCTGCAAAAGATGCAAGACTCAAGTGCAATGGTCAAAGATGTCCATCTAGCATGTATGTATTTGCAGTAGAATGAAAAAAATTTGCGCTGTCAAACAATTACTCGTGATTGATCGAATCCAAAATAGAAGTTTTTGTTTACATAATATGTGTGTGTGTACTGTGTATGTTTATTATGTATATATAAATACACAAACATGCATGTATATATTTATATTAAGTATATTCAAGTATAATATAATTTACATGACTATAAATATATACATGTAAATATTTTCAAAATATATCATGCATGTGTGTGTGTCTTTCTATTTACATAATAAATATACACAGTACACGCACATATATTCTGTAAACAAAAACTTTTATTTCGGATTTGATTCATCAGACTTAAGCATTTGACAGAACTAGAAAAAATGTGTAAATTATAAAAAAAAAAAATAGTAAAGACTTTTGATAAATTGAGAAGCCTTAGAAATTTGCATATCAAATATGATACAGTAGGCTTTACAATGCTAAGCTAGATAAGGGTATCCGAGTCATGAGTACTGACCCTGTGAGAGCAAGAAGTCCACGGTCTCCAGGTGTCCCTCGCTTGCAGCCACCATCAGTAGAGAGCGACCATGTTTATCACTGCAATTCACATCTGCGCCACGCTGCAGAAACAACTCTGCTATCTAGAAAAGAGAGAAGGAAAGAATGTAAGAGAGATGTCAACGTTAAATGACTTTTTTTTAAATTCTGTTGTTTTCGGTGTAATAACGGGTCTTACCTGTGTGTGCCCATGTCGAACTGCATTGAAGATGGGTGCCACCCCTCTGCGGTTAGTCTGTGCTACACTGGCACCTTGATCCAGAAGGAACACACACCCCTCTAGTTTGCCCCGGCCAGCAGCAGCGGTTAGAGCTGGAGAACATATGCATGCTCAAAATGATGATCTAAAGAGAACAGCAGACTATCGCTGGGAAACTATTACTGTGTCCGAATATGACTACTTCCTTACTATACAGACTGTGAACAATATGCTAAAACCATGGTATGTCCAAATTCATAGTATTTTACTATCCCATGAAGCCACGGGAGAGGAGTTGTGAATAGCAATGAAGTGAGGCAACTGACGCTGGTCGGTCATGTGACAATTTGGCATAGTATCATGTCTGCATTTCCTTTATAGTACTCATATATTCATACTTTAGAGCATACTCTTTTAACAATGACTCACAATGGTTTTACAATAAGACATTATTTTAACTACAGTAAAAGTAAGATAACGATAATGAATGCAGTGTGATCTGGTGTATTTACAAACCTGTTTCTCCCCACAAAGTATCATGACCATCGATCTGCACCGAAAATCCTTCACTGTTCAATGCAAGCATTCTTTTTACCACCTGTAAATACAGAATCTAAATTTATATTGTGATGATTCAAGATAGTGTGTTTTTGTGTGTAGTACTTGTGTTACCTCCTTAAGAAAAAATACTGAGTAATCAGAAAACCTGAATCAAAAAATAAATGTTCTATTATTATGTGACCCTGGACAACAAAACCAGTTGTAAGTGTTAATTTTCAGAAATTAAGATTTATACATGATCTGAAAGTTGAATAAATAAGCTTCCCATTGATGTATGATTTGGATGGATAGGCCAATATTTGACCGAGATACAACTATATGACAATCTGGAATCTGAGGGTACAGAAAAATCTAAATGCTGCGAAAATCACCTTTAAAGTTGTCCAAATGAAGATCTCATCAATGCAGATTACTAATCAAAAATGAAGTTTTAATATATTTTCAGTAAGAAATTGACTAAATACCTTCATGAAACATGATCTTTA
>JAUMHQ010000058.1:4509482-4525864 GCA_032361165.1 Enteromius paludinosus
CCTCTGCTATTGACTTCTACTGCTTCAGAAAGCGCTTGCAATCTAGACGCAGTAACGTCATAGTGACGCAGTCCAATTCGTAGACTCCACGCATAAAAAACATTTGGTCTTTATACTGTAAAATCGCGACCATATTTAATGACTGATCGTGGGTCATAAATATCGTTATCGTGATAAAAATACGATTAATCATGCAGCCCTAATATAAATAAAAGAACCCTAACCCTATTTCACAGCTTTACTGAATACTTGTATTCTGTTCATTATTTTAAAAAACGATGCATATAAAGTCAATATGCTACTCCTGTTCAACTAGTCAGTTTCCACAATCATCATATTACTTTCCTGTCTGTGACTTCACCATTCTTAAAGACTTTGGTGTGGGTTGCAAAAAAAAAAAAAAAAAAGAATTAATAAAATACAAAGAATAAAATCTTAAATTATATCCAATATTGACTATATTTTTATGTTGTGGCAAAAAAGGGAAAAAAAAAATAGCAGTTGTACAAAACCTATTACTTTTAATAAAACAAACATAAATCAAGGTATCACTACATTATTATATACATGTACAGCATAAGATGGATATTGATCCTAAGAATTGAAGATTATTTTCAATCATAACTTAAAATAACAGTCATTTAAAAAAAGGAGAATCGAGCATTCACAATGAATTAATTAATATTTTGTTATGTATTTCTGGACTTATAATCAATAACAATAATAATAATAATAATGAACTGAATAAATTCACCCAATTACAAGATTAACAAATATAAACAAGTTTTTATTTTATTAAAATCTTTGTTAGTTCCTCTTATTAACGTTAGATTATCAGTAAAAACTAAACAAATAGATAAAACGCACACAAAAACTAAATAACTGGCTCTAAAGCAAAGTCATATTGTATTGAAAAGTAACAAAACATAACATTTGAAGCAGAGACTAAAAGTAAATGTGTAAATCAATTTGTACATTTTTTTTTTTTTAAATATTAAAAGAGCTGGAAGTGTTTTTCCAAGCATAGCTTTGCTAATAAATTATACCACAGAAAAGGTTTACTCAATTGTACCAACTTTGTTTGCATTTTTGTTTTAAAAGGAAAAGATTTTCCGGATTCAAATGATACTTGACCACAGGCAGGGTAAGGTTTCGCTCCAGTATGGAGGCTATACTGTATGTAACATTGGCCATAGGCTGGAAAATGTGTCGGCATGGCTTTCTTCTTCCTTTTTATTGCAGATTGTGGTCGGCCGACTCTTAACACAGCCCAGCAAATCAAGTCTGACTAATGACAGTCTACTCCAGAGAGATCTGATATAATTACAGCCCTGCATTCATAACACAGAGGCCTGACCAAAATACCAACCAGAGACTCCATTCATCAGACATCAAATATTTATCAGAATATAAATTCAGTCGAAATGAGAGTTTGGAGCTGGACGGAGGCTTTGCTGAATCCTATATTTAGTCAAATGTGGACAGACCGAACCAGACAGAAAAAAGAAAAAAAACAAAAAACATTCATGCCGCTGTAAACAGACTCTTAATGTACATGGAGTAAATCAGGTATGCTGGCATTTTGGCATCATAAGAATGTGGCATAAATCAGATAAGATAGAGTTTAGCAACACCATAAGAATGAGCAAAGTGAGCATTGCTCAACGTCTGAAGGAAACTAAGAAAAAGGACAAGTATGGACAGTGATAAAAACCTACCGTAGAGGAAAGCAAAAGCAAAAAACCTTAACCCCAGATGGCACCAACTCTTTTTCATACAAACAGGAAGTTGAAAAATTTTAATAAAATTCGTTGGATGACAACGAGGAAGGAACAAATAAACAAATTTATGTCTTGATTTCCACAAACATATTAAGCAGCTGTTTTCAACACTGATAAATGTTTCTTGAGCACCAAATTGACATATTAGGATGATTTCTTTGACGTGACACAGAAGACTGTAACCATGGCTACTGAAAATTTTAAATATATATAGAAAACAATACACCGCAATTATGTTTTTACATGATTTCAAATATGTTTGACATGTTTTTACTGCATTTTGGTCAAATCAATGTCTTGGTGACCATGAAACACTTTTTAAAAATCTTACCAACCAATGTTTAATGTTCAAAAATCTTCAGTTTCCATTCTGAAAATTAAGGAATTAAATCCAATTGAAAACTAAATCTAAACAATGGGACTATTTCTAGGTTACTAATTAAAATAAAAAACAAAAGTCAAATCGTCACCCATAATTTAGCACAAAGAGCACAACTTTACTGCATACAGTATACAAAGCATGAACAGATTGGGTGATGACTAATATTGTGCAGACTTTTAAAGAGAAAGAAATGGTTGACATGTGTATTAAAAATAGAGCCCGACCGATTTATCGGCATTTATAATGGCTGATAAATCAATATTTAAAAAATAAAATAAAAACAGACGAAACACCCTCACTGGTAACTTTGATTTGGTTGTTGTTGTAATTCTGTTTTTGTTCAAAGGACTTTAAAAGTTCAATATATAAAGTTTCTATTTTTTTTATTTATCAGAACTTTAATATATTTTGATGTTCCTCAGTTCCGTTGTGACAGTAACATTTTAGTGAATTCTTAGCTACAAATAACTATTCTTGTACTGAAGCCTGCCTCTGCTGGACTGGAGCTATTGAGGATTGACTGATTCAGTACACTACCTCATATACTGTTAGCAATTTATATTTTGCTGCTGTTGTTATTTATCAGAACTTAACAGAATTTGTCTCCAGTCCTATTCAAAGTTATATTTATAAAGCTTACGAAGTCTTTTAAAACTGGTAACTTTGATTTGGTTGTTGTTTTTGCGTTTTTGTTTTAAAGGACTTTACTTTTCAAATCTTAAGTTTGTATTTGTACAGTATATGTGTTCTGTTATGTCAAAATAAATGAAAAACAAGTTTCTGAAAAAAAAAATCTATATCTATATCTATATCTATATATATATCTATATATCTATATCTTTCTATAGGCCGATATATCGGAATATCGGATTTTAAAACCAACAAATATTTGTCTTCAAAATCCTTTATCGGTCGGGCTCCAATTAAAAACATGCAAAACCACAGATGGATGTCAACATTTTGGAGTTATTAGCCAGATAAAAATCAATTATCAATAACACAAAGGAACTTTAACTGTTACATGACTCTGCATCCTTTTGTAATTTAGCTTCACTTTTATATTTTGGTTCCAAATTTTCAACCTTTCCTTTAGCCTGATTCTCTTCCTGGTGGCAGAATTCCAGATGTTGCTCAGACACTGTAGCACATGCCTGTTGTGTTACCTGACATGTAGGACACGGTATATCTCTCAGATCAGTGCACAAGCTGACTGATCACCGCTGGAACTTCTTAGGCATTTCAAAGACTGTTATCCATGATTAGCTCGCTCATCTGAGAGTGTGGCCAGCTGTGTTTCTGGTAAGGAGATTAGGCCTTGTGTTACTGGAATTCAAACATACAATCTCGGAATAAGATCATTACCAAGTAATATGCTCCAGCAGCAGTTTTTATTAGCTAAAATTTCTCAAAATTAACTTGAAAAAAGGAAAATTATATTTTGACTGGCATATTTTTTTTATAGCTGAAGATATGGGAAATGCGTGAATGCACAAAACTTATTGAACACACAAGTCACATGGACTGTTTTTTTCAATAGAGATTTTGTGTCTATTTCAGAGCTTAACATCTCACATTGCTCTTCAATTTCCTTGTATGGAAAAGAACAGCCAAGACAATCTGCAAATGAACTCCTTTTAAATTCCAGAAGGAAGGAAGAAGTCATTCATGTTTGGAATAAAGGAGAGTAAATGACACAATTTTCATTGCTGGGTTTACAAAAACTAAAAAAGCAGTAACTGAGCAACTTTGCTTGCTAAAACTACTTCATTGAAATTCACAATTAAAATCTGTTTGCATGTTTTTAATAGGTGGACAGACACTAATCTTGTGTCTCTTTATAAACAATCTGACTCCGCTAAATAACAAGAGGAGCCCCTGCTGACTAAGGAGAAACTGTACACCAGAGCAGCTGAGATAACACAAGAAAACCCTTCAGAAACATGTGCACGCACACACAACTGGCCTCAAAACATAAACCTTACCCTGACACACACAATGCAGATGGATCAACTTTCTGAATGTCACTCTACTCCAAGAGATTTATACCTGAGGACAGTAAAAACTCACACACACGTTGTAAACTCAACATCTCAGGCCAGAGTCAATCTGTATCACTCTGCACTGTAACCCAGCATCAAACAGACCCTGTTTTTAAAGCTAAATCCTTTGTGATCCGACCTTTACAAGGCCTCAGTTCAAAGGCAAGAGAATACTTCAATCTGACATTCCAAATGAAAAAGGGTCAATCCATGAAATCCCCACCAAAGTATGTTTCTTAGGGATTAAAGAGTTCAAATTCACAAAAAAAGATATAAGAAAGAACAAATGACAAACATTTAATATAATATAAAACAGCACTGATAAAGAATGTTTTGGTCCATCATTGTTGACGATTCGGCTGGATTGGAAAAAGAGATGCTAAGCCTGTATTGCAGAAACATCCTAATTTACAATAATGTAATAACAGAATAAAGGCCGGAATGGACTACATGGGTTAAAAATATGAACAGATTTTAAAACACCAGGCAGCTTTTAGTAACTAACCACGGCAATCGTAAATAAGAAATATGTTGTTTTTTTTCAAAACTTTAAATCAAGAATGAAGTTAAGAAGTTTGTGCCACTGAGCAAGACAAGTTCAATAAGTGGCCCATCAATATAAAATGATTTAAAAAAAAAAAAACATGTTCATTAAAATGACTACTTAGCAGAAATCTATGATTCTATGTTCTAATATATCTTTTAGGAACCCAATTCTAATGCAGCACTGCATGTGCTTCACTGAAAAAAAGGCACAAATCCTAGAATGCCTTAATTCTACATGGAGTCAAGGGAAATATCCATTCAAAATGTCATTCAATAGTGCAGAATATCAAAAAAGATGTCAATTTAATTGAAAACGAACTCTTTTATTCAATATTCATGTGTGCTACATATTTTTTATGCTTTGTGTCAATTGCTTCGCAACATGCAAATGTCAAAGTCTATTGCAATCAATTGTGAGTCGAGTCTTCTTTGTGCAGCATTCCAAATCAGTCAAGTATGAGGTTTCGAATCCTTTAGGCTGCTGCATTAGAAGGACGCTGCTTATGAAATGAGTAAACAGCAAGACAGGATGTTTTTGAATATAACAATATATAGCTAATTGCTAGTCAAACGTATCTTTTCTCAATTGCCCTAAAATCTATAAATCAATAAAGTAATATATTTCACACACACACAAATCTGTTATATACTTAGCACATTTCATTCCATAAGTATGAAAGTGAATGGGTCTAGGTTGGTCAAGCTACAAGAGGACCAAAAAAAAGTATTTAAGTAGTCTGCATGACATTTTACAGTTTTTTTACACTAAAATCTATAAATATCCTGAGCCATAACACAATTTTAAAATGAAACCTTTATAAAAACGTACTACACAAAATCTCTTAAAACAGTTTTCTTTTTATTCCCCTCAAAACACTTTTACTTTTTCACACTTTGTCAAAGTAGCATCCCAGTTGCTAGAACCCACGTCATTTGAAGGCAATTTTTACTTTTTCAAACTTTGTCAAATTTAGTTTTTGCATGTTATACAGTAGCTTTTAGGAAGGGTCTCTTGTGAAAAAAAACTTATCACATATATGCAGCTTTCTGAAATCCAGAATCCTCAAAAACTAAATGACAACAGATTTGGCTGAACAAAAAGGGTCATATTTGACACCAGAAAGGTTTCTCATGACCTCACTACATGTGTATCTGGTGCTCTTTATTACTTTTGAAACTGAGAACAGAGCTTCCAGGCAGATGACCAGCCACAAAAAGTAGTACTGTAGAGTGTAAGTGTGACGACTGATCTGTCATGTGTGCTGGATAACTCTCTCCATCCCCCTGCAGCGAACATAAGGTGTCGTAAATACTTCATGAGCAATATGTCTCTTTAGAGGACACACGAGTGTTGTCTCTAACCGATAGAGACTTTGTCTCGACCGATGTTAGTAGAGCAGATTTGCACATCAGAGATTGAACAAAGTTACAATCAACTCCATTGAAAAAAGGAAGATATACAAGGGGAATTATTTATTTGCAGTCTACGGCCTTATAAAGAAGACATTGAGATAGATTAGCAGATGAAAAGTTTCTCGTATCTGGGTCAGGTAGTGTTTGTTTGGCAGCTCTCAAACTTGTCTTGACATACTTAAGTGAGTGAGTGGAGCAGAGATGAATGAGGTTAATTGGAACACGGCTCCATTGAGAGGCTCCGTTGGGAGAGACGTATCGGGCCAGCGATGGTGCTGAATTCAGCAAGAAGCCGAGCGGATACAAGGGTGATCTTGTGGAACTGGGTGTCATGGTAACGTGACATCATTAATGAAGTAACTCTTATTTGTCGCAGTGGTTGACGTTTCAAGAGAGTGACGTAAGTGAGAAAGCGCAGAGACTCTCAAAGGCATATTCACACAAAATTGAAAAGTCAGTTATTTACTCTCATGTCTTTCCATAGCTCGTGTGACTTTCGTGGAACACAAACATTTTACTTTTGAAGAATATCCTGGCCCCTTGTTTTAAGATAATGAAAGTGAATGGGAAACTGAATCAACGCAGCTACAAAATTACACAAAAAAAGTACCATAAAAGTAGTCAACATAACTTCAGAAGACTCAAAATATAAGTGATGTGATGATTTTTGATGAGCAGAGCAAAAGGCATGTCATTTAATAATAATAATAATAATAATAATAATAATAAAAAACTCTCTCGGATGCATTGATAAGAAAAGTTAAAGTTTGTGATTCCTGACAAGTCGAGAAAGAAAAACCTTTTAAAGACTTTCTTTCTTCAGAATATCGATTGTGTGTGTGTGTGTGTGTGTCTGTGTGTATTGTGTAAAGATATAGATAGAGTTGGGTGACTATTTATCTAATAAAATAAAATGATTTTTAATACGATTGTGAAACTATGTGAAACTAATTTCTGATCTTTTTCAATGACAAGTCACAGTCTGAGCTGGAATAAACACACACACACACACACACACGCACGCACGCACAAAAAAGAACACCTAAATCTCATTTGGCCAATCCCAGCCACAGCTCTATAAATCTCTTTGGAGGCCATAAGCCAATTATGCAATTAAATTAAGCATACACACAACAGCCAGCAGCAAAGTACAGTTCAAAAAGGTTTCAGCAGCAGTTTATTAATGTCATTTTCCCTCCTTCTGGGAATAAAGCAGCTTACCTGGGTCTCTTTTGCCAGTTCTTCCTCCTCCCTCTCGCCCTTTCTTCAGCACTCCCTTAAACATGGTAAAGTTCCCACTTTTACTGCAGTTCTTTGTTCCTGCAGAGACACAAATTCATTGAAGAACAGCACACGGTTAACAACTGATCAAGGGAAAAAATCTGGTCAATATTACCACAATGCTTTGGACGTGTAATTTAAACGGGTCACCAACAACTCGAGAACACAATGGAAAACAAAACTCCCCATTCATTTAATGTATGTGTGTGTTGCCACCTCGTGACGGGAGGAATTGGTTGATGAAATTCCCACATTCCACATCTAATTAACGCTCTGCTGCCTGGTCTAAGGCATATAAACAAATAAATAAAGTAACAGCGAGTGCCAGCGGTACCCACACACTGTAAACTGTTGCACGCCACTCACATAATCCACTAAATGTAAAATAAAAATACATTTAACAGCGTAAACTGAAGAAAAACTGAAAGACCTTAGTAGGCAAGGAAAGACCAGCTGCTATAAACCACTCAAAATAAGAGGGAAACTAGTGTGCCACTGTCCTTCACGAGTCCACTGCATGTGTCCACACGGCAGCTGTCCACACGGACACGTCTTTCAGACAATAGCAGGAAATACCAGTGCGTCTACCAAACCTCCACTTTGTTCTAAAATAGCAGAATGGATCTGTCTGTTTATCTGGGTATCCAGGCCTGCAGGCTGGTCTCACAGTGACGGGCAGCTCAGAGGTGGATTATTGTGGTTCATTAGAAGCCACAAGAAGAGTGTCCAGGGTTCGGTTGAAATTAATCTGTATTTTACTGCTGTCCCATTACAACTTAACTACTAATGACAAAAAATGTAATTGTTATGGCAATTATTAATTATGATTATCACAATTTCAACTGAATGATGTTTATACCATAGTTTAAAGCAACTGCAACCCATATTTTTTGCTTAAAACCCATAAATTGCTTTTCCATTTGATCAAGCCTCAAATATCAATTATATAAAATTACATAAATAAATAAATAAATAAATAAATAAACACTATGAATGGTACTACAATGTTATATTAAAACTTTAAAACAATGTTTGAAACACCCTTTAAAAAAAACAAAAAAAAAACAAACACACCTTAAGCACACAAAATAACATAAGTAGACTTAAGATTAACTGCCTCTGTAATGATTACATAATTGTCGTGGCATCCGTAATTGTAATTACAAAATCAATTAATTGTGCAGCTCTATACCAAATCATAACATAAAAATAGTTTTGTACAGCACTGTGTAGTACAGTCATAAAAGCACTAACTTCCAATTTTCCAAAACAAGGAAAATGTTAATAAATCACTCAAGTGTCAACATCGATATTAAATGCATTAATGGGCCTCAGTCATGAAACATTCCTCTCCGAATTCACAAATGCTTTGTACACCTCAGATTTGACAGTTTAACATGCATGTTAATTAATGCCAATCATGCACATGTATGCCAGAGCCATAGAGAAACTTTGGAAAAATTATACTTCTGGCACTTAAAGTAGGGCTGGGCGATATATATCTAACTATATATTATGCGCATGTCGTCAATAAAGCTGGTTCTTTGATTAGCGGTAAATCTCCGTCAGCAGCTTATGAACAGAGTCGTAGATCACCGACAAGCTATGCGTTGAGTTTCGCGGGTGATTCAATCACGCAGTTACTGACGAGATGCGCATAATATATCGTTCCATATATATTGCCCAGCCCTACAAACACGTATGTGCAGTGCAGTTCAACATTATTTGTTCTTCAGACACTGCTCTTTAAAAATAAAATACATTTTAAAATCTAGTATTAAATTCTATTAAAATTCCAGTATCTGTGGAACCAAACTATAGAGGACCTTAAAAAAAGAAATCTATCTAAAAGGGCATCAGGATATCAAGATTCAGGCATTAAAACTGAGAAGAAAAAAAAAAAAACTTGAAAAGTGCCATTTTGACCCTTTTCTGCAAAATATTGTATTACTCCGTAATTTTAACCATGACTTAATATTTCAGCTTTCATCACTATACGTGTCTGGTTTTCTTCAGAAACAAAATATTAGCAAAATTAAAAATATGACCCGGGGACCTCTGGTTGAGTTGACATGGAATATAACCCATTTATTATATTATGTTACACTGACTAACGCTTAATAGCGTCACACTCTGTCTTCCAAGTTTCACACACACACTCTACCTAATGGCGATTCTACTGCCAAAGTGTGCGTAGACAATTGCAACCTCATAAATAGGCAAATAATATATTTCTTTTCAAACATGTACAGTGTGAAATTCATAACCTGAGATTAATAAACTAATGATGAACAGAATAAGACATTATCCCAGGGTCATTTTTAAGCCTTTAAGAACATGTTGTTCAAAAGCCCATAAAGTGATGGACTCACTAATACTTTGTTTTCTGCCTAAACAATCCTTTTCTTGGAACAACACAGAAGAGCATGAAAGAAGTAAACAGAGTAGCTGTCAGCAGCATGCAATATATGGAAAAATGACTTATTAAGACACGGGTCTGACAGTTGGTTTGGGCTTAAAAACAGTCACAATCAGCTCTTTTATACAGCGCAACCAATTTTGCTGATTCTTTTCCTCAACCACAGGACTGCTGGCCACAACCAACCAGAAGCAATCAAATAAAAAAAGAACAACAAATGAAAGGAAATAAAAAAAATATATATATATATATAATATATTTAAAGAAGCACATTATGATTGATAAAAGATGCATCACAGTTGTGCACTTACTAGAATTTGTTAGAGTTTTGCAGAAACTCTGGGATTGATTAGCTTGTGTTCTGTTAAATGTTAAAACTAATTGTCGCCAAGCCCAAAAGGCAGCACTGGTTCAATGGATTCAATACTAATTGCCTGGATTTAAAAAGGAGCCACATCCCGTCATTCAAAGTCATGGTTTGGAAATACAAGCCTAGATGACATCATGAAAAACACATCACAGATATTGTGCCCATCTCATTTTCTCAACAGCCATCATTCACTTTATATACAGTGGCACATGTGCACCCCAGGAACATGAATCAGGGTCACACGCATGCGAAATGTATCATGTATCAATGTGTCAGTTCATAACGCCTGGCTTGTCAAGTCACATACTGTATAGATTTGCAGAGACACTGATGTCACAGAGGTGATGTCACATAACTAACTCCATCTGGATGGTGCTGGATATAGGGAGAACAGGCCTTTGCATTACAGAGAAAAAGCAGATGTAGGGAGAATTTTTTTTTAAATAGATAATAGTTTTAATAGATATTGCATATGGGCTACTTGCAATTCACTGTCACAAGCGATATCAATAATGGTGGTTTTACTTTTTAAAGTCACCGATTTCTGTTTGAGAAGCTAAAAAAGACCAGAGCAAATCAACCCTGCGCGTGACTGAAAATCAAATTACAGACTCCAGAAAAGTGCATTAGAGATTCACCGTGGTGTGTTTGCCAGAGCTGGAACCAAGCAACTGGAAAGCTCTGGTTTGACCACCGCTGGCCCTCCACCGTGAATAACGTTTTAAGTTGTACTTTCTAGTAATAGCAGGTTTCTGTGGGCCGTGACTGCAGCCTACATGTGAGTCTAATTGGATGAAAGCTGAGATTTATCAGAGGGTGGAGGGGAAATAGAGAATGGCAAGAAATAAGGTGGCGACTGGGGTGGATGCTGAGGGATGAAAGCAAAACATGACTAAAAAAAGTACAGGAAACTGAGAAAACCATGCATTCAGGAAAACACTGCACTACATTTACTCTCATAATCTCATAATGCTACAGAGGTTAAGTGCTGTAGTATATGAAATATAAAATAGCTGAATGGGAATTTTTCATTCAAAATGACACATTCAGAAATACATTCGCAGCACAAATGAACGACTCGTCTTAGGGGTTTCAGAATTGACAGTGCTCGTTCAGTGAGCGGGAAATGAGGACATCTTTTTCTAAATAGGTTTTATGGCTGAAACCTAAGGGAAAATGGCCTTGTTTCCTTTTATGGACAATCTGGCCTAAATCTCCTCCCCACTTTACCATTTGAATAAGACATATGACACATGGGGGGGGGGGGCTTCTTATACAAATGTGCAGCCCTCACATCAAAAACTGTCAAGCTTTTCAAGCCTAACAAGAGCAGATTTTTAGACCGAAGGTTACTGGTTTTGTGAGCAGTTATGCAAGAATTAGTTTCTGTGATCCTCCAGAAGTATAGTTCTAGATCACACTTGTCAGAACCACGTTAAGCTGTGAGAGGGTGAATCTCACCAAGAGGTGTCAAAATTTACTCCAAAAAGTAAACAATACAAGTTTTGATCACAAGTTTAAAATCATACGAGTAAGTGATTTTACTTTAATAATTTGACAGCACTGATCATAATATAAAACATAATATAAAGTTTAAAGTTTTTTTTCATAATATAGGAGTGCGTAATTGAAAAAATAAATAAATAAATAAATAAATAAAATTGGAGGGAATTTTTTTTATTTTAATTCCATTTCCTGCATTAAAATATTTGTGTTTATGTTTAGGGACTATGGTGAAAGAAAATCCAGCAAATAATTAAGTTAATTATAATGATGTGTTCTACCAAAAAAAAAAAAAAAAAAAAAAAGTAGCTACTACTACTACTGCTACTACAATCACAAAGATCAAAAATGTGTTTTAATAAAAAAAAAAAAATGGGGTCCACTGTTTCCACTGTTTTTATTTCAAACTAACTACTGTACCTGAACGTGCGTAAACAAGCACTACTGAATGAACAAAATAAGGGACTACTGCTTGTCCCGGTCTCACTCTCTGTTCTGAAGCAGCACCTCCCCATATTTAGCGCTTCAAAATTACGACGAGTTACCCCTCAAACATACATTTCTTGATTTGATGTTGCTTTGATACATTGAAATTTATGATTAAATTTGTCGAGTCAGTAATGCGTAACTGCGCGCGGCGCCGGGACGATCACTTGATTTTTTGGCCCCTAATAAAAGTGGAAACAGCTTACAATACTAATTCAAGAATAAGACATTGTTCTAAACTATTCTATATATTTCTTTTATTTGTGTACAAATCACAATAAAAACAGTTCTGGTTTTGTAATTAAAGGAAACAAATTGGATGCGGCCTTCTAAAGAGCGTATCACAGAAATTAACTGCTAATAGGCTGCTACTTTTTTTTCTTTTTTTAGTTAATTTATTATTTATATAGAAAACTATTTTTCGCATGTGGGCCTATTTATTTTCATTTTATAGCTTTAAGTTTTACTCCGTTCACACAAGCTCTGCGCATTATGTGAATCCTCGCGTTCTGATGTTAGGAAAATGAATTTCGCTTTTTGTTTTATTTTCCAAATTTATTTGTAATTTTACATTCTTGTCAGTTAATAATGGATTAACGACCTTCGGTTGTTGGGAAAGTAAAATAAAATAACCGAAATTAACGTTCCCATTTCCCATGCAGTCTAACAAGATAATTCATCATAAAAAAATAAAAAAAAAATAATAAAAAAGAATAATAATTTTTCATAATAATAACTGCACCTGCTTATGAATAGCCTACACAGGCAGACTCTCATGTCCTGCGATGACGACGTGAGGTTTAATAACTATTATAAATATACTTTATAACATGTGTCCATATATATATATATCCATACATAAATGCACAGTACACACATACTGAACTGTACACACTAATACTTACATTTATTACGTAAATGAAAACTAAATAATTCAAAGAAAATTAATAAATAATTTTATATATTCTCTTCATGAAAAATATGATTTCTTATTTTATTTGGGTGTGGGGTAAAATTGTGACCTTAACCTTTCTTAAAAGATTCATCTGGAAACTTTCCATAGAATTTACAAGAAGAGAGACCATGAATTCAAGGCACAAGTGACTGTAGAGGTGTGCATGTAACACAAACGGAAGAGGAAATGTATTCCCTGAACCACTACAACATGTTTTTTTCATTCTACCCAACATAACATCATGGTGTATCATCCTGATGAAATGCGTAAATCAATGACTACCATAAACCTATAGAGTAGATCTGAAGATCTATAACGAATCTCTGGTAATTTTGACATCTGAAGTACATTAAATACTGTGAGGCATTTTTTCCTATTTCAGATCCCACTTCAATACAGCCACAAACCAAAGTTAAATCTTGCCACTGACATACTGTGTGCTGAAAAAAAAAAAAAGAATAATGTTCAAGAGTGTCTCTTTGAATCTTTCTGGATGGCATCGAGTGTAACAATCCACACTTCATTTCACTAACCTATAGACACCCTGTGGACATTAACCAGCCCACCCTTTCACTCCAGCTCTTTTCAGGTCAAACATTAGCTCATTCTCTCCTGCTGAGTTAAACACAGCCAATTAAACCATTAGTCTGCCATAAAAACACTAGAGTGACTCAAGGAACAGCAGGACCGTGCAAGCCTGTACTTCCATTAATGAGTAAACATGGGAAATGCTATTAAGGTGTTGACAGGGAGATGGAAAGCTAGTGTTCATGACGTCCAAATAAATACTATAGCACAGAGAACATGCACTCAATGGATGGCTTCTGAAACTCACAGAGGGAATAATTAAGATGATTAAATTTGGAAAAATCATAAAATGCTGTCAAAACGACTTCTGTGGCACCCTCTCTTCAACTGCCAGAATTCTCTGTACAAAAACAAACATTCCTTTTTGTTTTATTAAGACTTTGCAGGTCACAGGCTTTTGAGGAACTGCAGAAGACATCCAGTGATGCATGTTCAACACAGTTCAGCAATGATGTTATGTTCTTATAAAAAATTTTTAAAAAACATAATAAAAAAGAAAAAGGCACATAATTCAGCCATTTTTATTATAGGACCTTATCATAAAGTTAATATAAAAAAAAATAAACAGATAAAAAAAGGTGCAAAATCAAAGCCATTTTTTAGTATAGGACCTTTTTTGTATCTTTCAACATTATAGAGTGCATTAATGTCTGCCATCTTTTTCAGTGGCACTGGACCCGGAATAGTTATTTTCATTCATTTTTCCCACAGGGATTTCAAAAAAGCCTTTGTTAAGGTGTTTACAGCCATGAACCAAGCAAACCAGCCACAACATAAATCACAGCATTAAATTTGCTTTTATTTAAAGGGGTCATCGAATGCCCCTTTTTCACAAGTTGATATGTATCTTTAGAGTCTTCTTGAAGATTCTAAAACATATTTGGATAAAATTTATTAAATGGTAGTGTAAAAAAATACCTTTACCCGGTCAAAATAGCTTTGTTTTCATGTTGCTTTAAATTCTAATGAGCTCCGCTGCATTCCTACAGTAGGGCTGGGCGATATATATCGAGCGATATATTTTTCGCATCTCGTCAATAAAGCCGGTTCTTTGATTATCGGTAAATCTCCATCAGCTGTTTTCAAAAGGAACACCAGCTTATAAACAAAGCCGTAGATCACTGAGAAGCTGCGCCATTGAATCACCCGCGAAACTCAACGCGTAGCTTGTCAGTGATCTACGGCTCTGTTCATAAGCTGGCGCTACAGTTTGAAAACAGCTCGTCACCTAGGGCTGGGCGAGATATATATATATAGCCCTGCCCTAGGTGACGAGCTGTTCTCATTAGACCGTTTACTTTAGTCACTGAACTTGCTGACTAGAACATACTAGGAAGCGTAATTTGCAAAGATTCATTAAAAAACAAAAAACAGAAGAAAAAAAAAACGCAGTCCCTTCTTTTGTACATGAAACTGGACCATGATTCACGCGAATATAGATGCATTTATGTAGATCGGCGCATTCCTTTCAAATTCAAAATAATGGTAATCCTCCGCATCTTTGGTGGCTTAATGTTAGATGTCTGGGAGTAAATGATGACTGCTATTAGTGCTGCACGATTAATCATATCGCTATCGCAAACGTGATGTCAGCCTATGCGATTACATTACAGCAAATGTTGCGATTATATTAAATAAATAAATGCATTAGTGGACATAACAAGACATTAATTCTTGCGTTCAAACCAGACGCGAATGAAGCGTTAAGCACGAGTGATTTACATGTTAAGTCAATGAGAAGACACAATTAGACATCCTGCAGCGCGAATTAAGCGGTGCGTTAAACAAGCCAGTTTTACTGCACGCATAAGCAGCATGGAAGCGGCGCGTACGCAGAGCAGGAGAGCGCACGCCAATTGTGCTTTCATACTGGCAGCTTGTACCGCAGGAGGCTATAGATCGTATTTTTCAGCGTTCTTCTCTGAACACTGCGTGCTTTGATTTATGTCATTTCTCTGCACCTGCTACGCGCTTCTGCACCGTCCCTGTGTGCTCTCATCTGTTAACATGGGCGCCGAAAAATATACGCCCTGCTGACGCGTGCAATGTGAAACCGGCATAAACTCGACATGTTCAAGCATCCAACCACACATGAATAGCGAGATCTATTCGCCCAAGTCACCTCAGGTGTGAACGCACTTTTAGCAAAGAGGGATTTGAGAAAATTTTTGGCACACTGGACGAGAGATACCAAAAGAAATATACTAAGTATATGTTACATCCTGCTTAAATGTTTTGGGTACTTTTGACTTTTATTTTATTTTTAAAGTTAATTTAATGTAATTTAATTCAGTAATGTAAAGATGTTACTGTTATTTAATTTTGTGCAAATTAGTTTTAAATTGAAAACATTCTTAATTTATAGTTGTTGCTGGATTGTAAAGATGCGTTCACACCGGACGCGAATGAAACGTCAAGCGCGAGTGATTTACATGTTAAGTCAATGCAAAGACGCGAATAGACATCCTGCGGCGCGAATCGTGAGGATTAAGCGGCGCGAATAGCGCGAATTGAAAAATCTGAACTTTGGTGAAAATTTGCGCCACGTTAACCAATCAGGAGCTTGCTGTAGTAGTGACGTGATTACTAGCAAGCGGAGACAGACTTCCGAAACTATGG
>JAUMHQ010000058.1:4529163-4539883 GCA_032361165.1 Enteromius paludinosus
ATGAATCTAAAATATATGAAAGTCTAATGTTTATCAGTACATTACAGAAAATAATGAACTTTATCACAATATGCTATGGTCTTGTATGTCTTTGCACACATTAAAAAATATTTCCTATTATTTTTTTATAAATATTGCTTGTTAATTCATTTTCATTATTTTTCAGAAAATGACATTGTTTTTGGTGGGGAAAGCAGCAATAATTTTCATTTATGACAGTAACCTAAAAAGAATATTAAGTAAAAGAATACTTAATACTTTAAAATATTTATATTATAGTTTATATTTGGTTTTGATCTAATAAATCTAAAAATGTATCTAAAATGTAAGGTAAAAAAATGAAATAATCAGCAAAGGTTCTGTTGAATTTGACATTTTGTGGTAAAAGTTGGTTTGTCTCACTTTAAAACATTGCATCCTGTTCGAAAATTTTACTTATAATTGAATGTTCATGTAAATTAATCTCCTCATGGAATAGTGACTAACTTTAAACTGTTAGGTTAACAGGACTAACTTACTGTTAATATTGCAATATTTTTGAAAGTCCCTACATCCCACCACAAGCATGTCAATTTCTTTTTTTCTTTTCCTTTTCATTTTGTAGTTGAGAATGACCCTTTTGTTAATCTGATACAGTAGACCGTTTATAAATCTGTGCTGACAGAACATGACGTAGAAGTAATAACTCACCAGGAAGAAGAAAATAAACATACTGATATGTATCAGGGGGTTTTCACTCCCTCAAACCACTAATATCTGCCATGTTATATCCGCTGAGATGGCACACCATTTCTGTGTAATATAATCGACTCTTCAGCGTCCTCGTGTGGCTATCAATTTAATATCTTATTCGTTAATACTGCAAGGACTTCACTTGTGAATAGCTTAGGGCCACCGTCTGCTAACATGCACACCAATGTTACAAATCTGGGTGTCATTTCTGATCCTAAATGGATATTCGATAAGCATATTAATGTTGTAGCTGCTTTTAAATAAAAACTGTTGCAAAGCTAAAAAGTTGTCCTCTGGGTTCTTACCACTTGAGAATAAAATTGAATTCACGTTAGATGAATAAACAACATAATCCAACATCAAATATATATAAAAAAAAACAAATGTTATCTTTATTACATCTAAATATTCTGATAGTAATAACTTTTGCCTCCATAAGGTCTCTTACATATACACACAGTTCTACATAGTGATTTATCATGGCACAGTTTTTTGTGCTTAGTAGCACAGATCACGGTTGTACAATAAACTGACGTAGTTGTACAAGACTCCATGGAACATACATTAATCTTTACATTAAAGTAGGTTACAGCAATGAGACCAGACAAAATGACGGTTTTGTTTTCCAATGCACAGAACATTATTATTAGCGTTTCTTTTTTTTTCTTTTACACAGCTATTATTTCTTTATTAGCCATTTCAGCCAATATTTAATTTAGTTACACCTTTTCATTTGGCTCAGAAACTGAGGTGACTATAATAACATGCCATAAAAAAAACATGATCAATCAAATCATAAAAAGATGGTTCAAGTTCTCAGTGAATCGGACCTTAAACACGCTTTACTGTTTCAAAACAGCAGGTACTGAAAAGAAAAGTCTTTGGCTCACACTCAATCCCAGGTCAAACTAATTCAAGTTAATTTAATTGAGCATTTATGTACACACACTTCCACGCACACACACAAACACCCAAATGTAAATGAATGTCATTGCACGGGCTTGTTTGCACACACGAAACAAATTCAATTTGCCGAATGATAATGAACAAGTCACTTCATATGCAACAGCTTGTCCATACAACGGTCTTGGAATTCACTGACCCAGATATGTCTTAAGGAGTAACACCTCCTTGCAATATTCTACCTATGGCTACACGTTTACATGAACAAATACGCACAGACATACATGCCTACACCCATGAGTCAGGTGAGGCAGGGTAGGGCTGAGTTCTGTATGAAGGCCTGCGTGTGGTGGAGTAGAAGTCCACGTAGTTGGTATTGGGTTTGAGCACCTGTCTCTCGCTCACCACGGGATAACGAACTGGCTCATCCAGGTACGCATCGTCGTAGCCCATCGGAGATGACAGGTACATTCCAAAAGTGTCATAGGTGCTTTGATTTCCCTCCTCTGGGTAGTAGAGCCGGCCGTGCTGAAAGAATCAAAAAGAGTGCCCTTATGAGTATCATTTACATGGGTTAAATAAAACAACCAAATCATAAAAAATTTACTTATAATCTAGTGACTTTATCTGAATTTTTTCTTGATATATATTTATATAAAAATATTTTAACTAAGGATAATACTTTTTTTTTTTTGTAGAAAATACTTTATTTTAGTATGGTATTGTATTGAATTTATTACATAGGATTTTATTTTATTTTAAGCTCCATGTTATTTTAGCATAATTTTAGCACTATTAAATAAATATTACATATACTTAAAAATATTTTGGTGTACGCTATTTTTTTTCATATTTCCTATTTTTATTAAAATGTTTAGTTTTATTTGTTTTGTAGAGTGTTTTGTCATTTTGTCATCAAATTGTCTACATATTTCTTATTTATCAAAATGTACATATATTTTAATACAAATTAGAACTAGTTTTTTTATTTCAATGCTTACATTTTATTAAATGAAAATGAGAAATGTTGAAACAAGTTTAAGGTTTTTTGTGTTTTTTTTTTTATCTCATTTCAATTAGCTAAAGATAACTGTCACCACAATAATAGCCCCATACTTATTATCCTATATTTTGTCAAATCTCAAATCGTCAGCCTTGTTATAATGTTTGCATAGTAAAATCTAATACATAGAAATATCAGCATTAAAGTTTGTCGAAAATTTAGCCCAGCTATCACATGCAATTCGCATTCCCAATGTGTAAAATAAAATCTGTTGCATTGATAGCATGTGAAGTTTTAATCGCCAAAATGCTTACCACAGACATTTCCAGTTGGTGTAAACAGGCCTTTACATTTACTTCACATTTGTTGTTGTATCCCAACATACATTGTTTTAATAATTGAGATGGTGCCTTATTCTAAGCCTGAATAAATTTAGTAATATCATTTATTTTTAGTCATATGTAAAAATCGTACAAAAAGTAAACTTTTTCCTTAAATATTAAAAAAAAAGAATTCTATAAGGTGTGTGCTACTAAACCCAGATGCTTTTCACCACAGATTATTTGCGGGCAATGACCAAGGAATAAACCAAAAGGATTACATAAACTTCATCTGTTGGGATTAGACGCATTAAAACCACGTCAATGGTTATCATTTACAGTGGGCATATGGCATCTAGGTTCAGGGAGCTTCAGATTCAGCAATTTCTTCCCATTTTCTTCCTTTCTTCACCTCACCTGTGATCTACGGGATTCCTCGGCTGAAGGAGATGGATAGGAACTGATAAAATAGGCAGACTGCTTTCCAGACCCTAAATAGTAGAACACAATTACATAAAACGCGATTTCAATCAAAAGAACAGAATAAATACTAATCTTTGTACCAAATATATTTACCATCATCCACGTTGTCTATTAATGTGACATTTAAAAAGGTGTTCAATTTGCATTTTATTTCAATGAACTGTGGCGAAGCTCTAATTCTGTGAAGACCACAGTTAGGGCGGAGAGCAGGGCTGAGGGTTAGATGGGCGGAAATTGTTCAACAAGCCAACAGGCCTAATGAAGACCTGCCGCATTCTGAATCACAGCCAGATAATCAGACCCTCCAGGCCGAAGTACCACCAATCAATAAAGAGTAACTACAGAGGTCAAGTGCTCTTAAATGAATGACCATTACGGCTTCCAACCAGACAGGGGAATAAAACTGATTGCTCTATTAGTTGAAGAGAGCATGGGTGAAATATCTATTAGCCCATCAGTCAAGCTTCTTAATTCACAGACAGATTCTTCTGTTGTTTTCCAAGAGTTATGTACCATAGGACTATGCTGCAAATTTCAGCTGAATATTCAGGAAGTAATAATGAGACATAAAAAAAAAATTTGAAATATTAAAATTTATAATATTATATTTTGATGGAAAGAAGATTAAGGGTGTACTTACACTAGTCAAACAAAATGCGCTTTGGTGGTCAAACGCACTTGGGCATGGTTCAAACTGCCTAGTGTGAGTACACCCTAACACACAATTATGATCTGGGTATATTTTTGCTTTTTGTCTGTAATGGAGTGGACAGATAATTAATGGAAAGCTCACCTGTATATTGATTTGTGTTTCTGTTGGCGTCTCCATAATAATTATGAAGTTGCATAGACGACTGGGTCCTCCGCTGATTTAAGCGATGGCCTCTTATACCCAACATGGCAGGGGAAGAAGTAGCACTACCTCCTAAATGTGGAGAAAAAAATTAATTAACAATAAACTCAATAAGAAGTGAGTAATTTCTCTGTAGCTTCTACAGAATTATATTTCCCACAACTCCTTGCTGTTATAAAGGCCCACCTGATTGGATGACAGGTGACATCTGCACGTTGCTAGTAGGCAGAGTAGGTTGGGAGCGGTAGCGGTCTCGTTCCAGTGTTGACACTGGGGTGATGAAGTGGTTCTGGTTCCATCCATCCTGATGAAGCACAGAACACACAGTTCCTGTTTACATCTGTGGTTATTATCCATCTCAGGTGACGCAAATCAACTGAGAGAATGCATTTCAGTTTTAAGCCATGTTGTTTGAGCTCCAAATTTTTGTTGAAAAGGTTGTTCCTTTGTATGTTTTAAACTATAGTTGTAATTTTTGATAATTAGGTACCGTAAGTATCTGTAATTAAATATATTGTTTTCCGCAAAAAAACATTAGGGTATACACTACAAACATATAAATACATACATTTTTAAGCACTTCTAAGCTCACTAACTTCTCAGAGGTACTTGAGTGCATCTTATTACCCGATAGCCAACATGGTTACTAATAATGTTTGGTTGCTTGTATATATATATATATATATTGCCATTTTCCTCTTTAGTGTATTGGTTATCGTTAATGGTATGATACTATATGTATCATGCTTTCAAGAATTCTTTGCTATTGCTGTTGTTCATTGCTATATATTTCGCCCTTGAGACAAAAATATTGACTGTGAACATTTTTGCAGTGCACACTCATATTTCTTGCTGTGCACTTTTGATGGGATCCTACAGAATGGATGCCACGAGAAGCACCACATAGCAATGGCTGAGAGCATGTACCTTTTTGTAGAAGGTACGCAGATCTCTGTACTGCCACAGAGTGTTGAGCACCTGAGCTGCAGCCTTGACCACCTTCATGGAGTACCTGCCACAGAGAAGATGATATTATTCTAGTTATACCAAGACATTCAAAGAAAAAAAAGGATTTTGTTATGAAACAGTGTGGCAAAGGCAAACCGCCCACTTCAAACAGCCCATAAAAAGATGTATCCACCTCTCCCCACGTCCTCTGCTGATTGTAACCAGTTTGTCGATGCCGCCCGTCTGGGCGAGGGCACGGGCGTTCTCCATATTCCTGCTGGTGACCTCGTGCAGTGCACAGCAGACCGCCGCCACCGTCTCATCCGACAGCAGGGAGGGCCCGTTGCCAGGTAGACGGGTCACTAGGTCCCGCATGGCGTATTTTCCTATGAAAGCAACCAAATTCAGGAAACATTTATTTTAGAAGATGCAATGTCGTTTTTAATGGCCATATAAAACCGACATATAATAAAAATGGAATGTTAAGAGTTCGTAGCAGTAAGTTTAAGTGACTGACCAATGAGCTCCTTGTTCCTGGCGTCCAGAGCCATGTTCCGTAGAGCTGTGGCCACAGAGCAGACCACCCTGTCATTATCCATTCTTAGTAGCTCCACCAGAATGGGCAAACCCTTCTCCTTACGTACAGCAGCACGGATGTAGGCCGCAAACTGAATGGCGAAAAAGAGAAAAAAAAAGGTTATTATCCTCCAACGAAGCAAGAATTTGCATTAACAGTTACTAAAACAGAGAAAGTAATGGAATCAAGACACAATATCTAGGTATATAGTCTATCCCTAACTTTAAAAGCATTTCCAAAGTAAAGGATGCAAAGAAAAGAAAACAAAAACTGTGGCTGTATTAGAACCTTGAAGCTATATATAGTCAAATAGTCTGTGTAGGACATATCCTTTATCCACCAGCCAATTATGGCATTCATATAATTCAGTTCTATTTTGAAGACTGTGGCTGTATAATTCAGTTTATGTTATAGTGACCACAAGCAGCCTACCCTCCAGGTTCCGGCGGAGAGATTCTGCAGAGACCCAGCCGCCCCTTCCAGCGTGGCTGGGTTTGAGCTCTCTGCCAGCAGAGTGAGGTAAGGTTTGACCACCGATGGATGCCACAGCATCTCTGCCCCCTTTGGACTTCCAGAAAACCCTGGAATAGGCCCCACACCATCCCACTACATCACAGGATCACACAAATAGTGATAGGTTAGTTTTAGTTGTGAACATTTCTTTAGTAACAAATTAGTTGGGTTCTGTGAACATATAAACATATTTATAAACATAAAATACATTATTCATTTTATTTTATTTTTTTAGTGTTATTTATTTTATCTTTCAGAAATATAATTTATTGCTATATAACCATTAATTATTTCAAATGACAACTAATTTGAAAACAAATAAGACAAAATAAATAATTTTATAGAGGCTGCACTCAAAATATTTTGCTTCAAATATGAAGCATTAAAAACATAAACTATTAGAGCTGAGCTGAAAGTGAAAATTAGTTGTAGGAATAACCATGACTTTTCCATAACATTTAAAGATATTATCAATGTCCATGATTTCCAGAGCTGGAAATCTCAATGTTAAAATGTACTGTTCTTTCCAGGTTTAAATGACTATTGGCTGAAATGTACAGCTTTTGGTGCCTTGCTCTTATGAAATATCTGTTGGCTTTTGCAAAGCTATTTGTGAAATTAAATTCTCTTTCCAACGGTCCCAAATCATTTGATAAATCAAAAGCACTTAGAAGCTTTCAGAACATGGAGTCCAAGCTCATTTCATTTAGTGATAGATTACCTGCTGATCTTGCCAGGACCTCTTCTTCTTCTTCTTCCTGAGCCCCCAGCAGCTGTAGTCAGCCTGTTTACTAGAGGTGTCAGGGCCGAGGAGCGTGTCCAGATCCTGGGTTCCCATCAGCCGAGACGGCGGCATCTCCAGCTCGAGACGGTATGACAGGTTCCTCAAAGTGCACACACAGTTTTCCACAATCTAACATTAAAGGAAAAGAGAAAAAGGCTAAGAAAAGAAATGCATAATATTTTGGAGACTGACTGTCCCAATCCTTATTATTTTGTCCTGGATACTTTTCAAAAATCACAATAACTTTATTACATTATAGAAAAATGTAAGTTAAGTTAAAATAACTACTATTGCTAATTATTTTAAATAAAAGTAATACAAATATTAAAAAAATTAAAATCAGCAAGCTTTGTAATGCTTCTTGATCCAGCAGATGGCATTCTAAGACAGAATTTCACAAAGAAAAAATAACCAAAGCTGCCAGTTCTGAGCTCCACCACTAGAGGCACTCAAATTTTTTTGGCCCTTCAAGGAGTGGCACAGAAAACATGTAACACCTTTTTATAAGCATCATGAGCCTCTGCCAGTTCCCAGCTGTCATCGGATATACAGACTGAAAATTAGTCAAATATCTGGCAAGAATGTATCAAACATTTTCCAAATATTACCATCAATCTATAGACTGTTGTGCATCAGAACTGGATGGTTTCATTTATATTTTTTATGCAATCCCAAGAATATCTCTAACCTTGCTGTCATAATCAGAGGTGTTTACACAGGTTTTGATAATATAGAGAAGGGAATCTATCAGCCCTTCACAGCATCGCATCTGCCTTCTGGCCTCTTCTCCAGCTGAGCTCAGGTTCCTGAGACACACACACACACACACACACACCAATGTGGTCAACAATACAATGGTTATCTGATTTTGAAAAAAACAGTCATTCTCAGTTGGAAACATAAAAACAGTATAAACAGTGATCATCTCAGAGGATGAAGAGTAATGCCGCTACTACCAGTGATGTGCAAAACAAATCTCAACTAGTCAGCAGGTTACTTAAACGACTATTGATTAATTGATCTTAACAGGAAGCCCTGTATAATTAGGCTGGTACATCTTTCACCGAGGCATACCTGAGGCATCCAGTTGTGTTCCTCAGGACCAAAGATGAGTGAAGTTTCAGTTTCTGGTCCTCGCGCTGAGGGGCCGCACCCCACCCGGAGTGAGGGATAATGACCGTGTTGGTAAGTGGCCCGAGAGCGTCCCGAGTAATTGTCATCTTCACAGAATCACATGACGACAGGTTCCACAGCACTCCTGTCAAGGCATGACGCAAAAACATTGAATAGTATATAACATGCAAATGCAAAAGTACAGTATTAAATATAGAGAACTAGCAGTGCCACTTTAACGTAAAATGAAGGATGCAAATTTATGAATGAATAAAACAAAATAAATCCACCATTGACATTTTTAAAAAAACAATGCATAAACAATCAGGCAGTCAAAAGCTTGGAATAATAAAGAATCTCTTACGCTACATTTATTTGATCTACAATACAGTAAAAATGCGAAATACTATTAATACATATAAATATTAATATATAGCCATGTGATTTATTCATTATGTCATATAATCCTTTAGAAATCATAATGACAGATAGTCACCGTGTGAAAGTTTGTCATATGTGAGTAATTTACCTGCTGTTGTATTTTTATAAAATTACTTTACTTTGTAAAAAAGCATTGTTTCAATTCTTTAGCTAAATGATTTTTTGAATTCATTTATCACATTAAAATATGCCATTGAGCAGTTTACACTAAAAACATAGCTGCACTGATAAAAGGTAGAATAAGAATAGTTAGGTTTAGCCCAATAAGTAATGCAACGCTTGATCATTTAACATAGCTCATTAGAAACATGTTCAGAGGTGTGTAATAAAACTGTAAAGAGGCAGTGGGAGTGTAACAAAAAATCCCGCAGACAGAATTCATTAACACAAAACAGTCCCTGTGGTTGTGACTATGTGTGTGAGCAGAAGAGCTCGATCTTTGCTGAACAAACCTGCTGCCACTGTTTGAGAAATGACAGTAAAATACACTGTATGCATCAAGAAAATTGCTTGGGAAAGTAGAATTTCTCCATATCTATCTAGCAATACTTTGGATATCCAGCTTGGAGAGTGCGTGTGTGTGTGTGCGTGTAAGTTTGTGTCAGCTCAGCTTTTAATCAAATACTTTGTCCCTCCACATTAATCACAGCCACGAGTTCCACTGACTGTAATCTCTGATCTGAGCTTCACAGCGCAAACTGATCTCACCACAGGAGTGGAAGAAAGCGAGTTGGAAAGAGCGAGACGGAGGAACAGACAGGGAGTGAAAAAGCACAAAAAAGATTCTCTTATGGCAGTCAGTCATGTGACCCCACACACCCACTCACCGGTTACGAGCTCTCGCACTTCAGTGTCTGGAGTTTTTCTCAACAGACGAACCAAAGCTGGGATTCCACCGGAATTCCTCACACACACTTTATTGTCGTCGGTGGCTTTTCCATACACTAGGTTCCGCAGAGCTCCGCAAGCGTTCCGCTGAACTTCCAGGGTTTTGTGGTCAAGCAGATCCACCAGGTGTCGGATCCCCCCGAGTCGACACACCTGAAAACATACAGTAAGAGAGTGCAAATCTGTTTATGCCAGACTTTCTCAACCCTGGTCCTCAAGGGCCACTGTACTGCAAATTCTAGCTCCAACCCTAATCAAACACACCTGAACCTGCTAATTAAGCTGTTCAGGATTACTAGGCTGCTTCTCAAACGGATAACTGCATCCTCCGGAAGTCGCATTTGTAGACTGCATTGTTGTATCATGTTTATGATTTGCAAATATAATGCTCAGTTGACTGAAAAACAAAAACAGGCTTGATGGCATATGCAGCCTACAAACGCGTCTGCGGGAGGATGCAGCCCTCCGTTTGAGAAACGGCCCTAGTAAGATAAATGCAGGTGAGTTTGATCAAGGGTGGAGCGAACGTTCACCGGACAACGGCCTTCCAGGACTACGGTTGAGAACCCCTGGTTTATGCAGTCTGCAAATGCAAACTAACTAAAAGCAGAAACATTTTTAGTAGCACGCTAGTATTTTCTATTTCTACTTTCTAGTATGCTATTTCCAACACTACACATGTATCACGCTGTTTACAAAAAGAGTTCTGTAGCCAAGTTGGACATTTGTTCACTTGAACCATTACATGAACTATCTAAGCAAACTCATTCCTTTTAACCACTAATGCACTGGTTTGAATTTGTACATCGAAGTACCTACTTCTTACTTCTTTAATTCAATTTAATAAACACTGTTGTTTATGTATTATTTCAAATTGTAGAATTGGCATGTTTTATCACCTATAACCTTAGTTCATTTATCTGTTCTAAATAAGATCCCCTGAAATATTACTCAGATAATAAAAATCAACCACAGAATTACGTTTATTTTATATACACTAACGTTCAAAAGTTTGGAATCGGTAAGATTTTTAATGGTTTTTAAAGATGTTTCTTATGCTCTATATATATATACAGGTCCTTTTCAAAAATTTGCATATTGTGATAAAGTTCATTATTTTCTGTAATGTTCTGATAAACATTAGACTTTCATATATTTTAGA
>JAUMHQ010000058.1:4554745-4567918 GCA_032361165.1 Enteromius paludinosus
TTACTTTGGTGTAAAGCTGCTTTGCAATGATACAGTATGTATCATGAAAAGCGCTATACAAATAAATTTGAATTGAATTGAATTGAATTAAAAATTCAATAAAAAACTAAATATTTGTACGTAAACACAATTTTAATTTCCTTCAGTCCTGCCACTGCTAACTAAACTTGTTAAAAACCACATCAGCAACAGTGATCAAATATTTACAATCATGTGCATGTTTTGAGAGGAAAAACATGCTGAGCAGGCCTTGTGGTAATAACAAGAAATCACTACAGATGTTCAGTTCATAAAAATATTCTACCATCATTTACTCCGAACTTGTATGACAAGGCAAGCAAAAACCCATGATGTTTGACGTGACTGATATTTAACCTGCTCAAGCGCCACATTTGAATGTATCAGAAGAGATGAGATTTAAGTCTGTTCTTCACACAAAGCAATTGTAAGGCATACAAAATATCATACGGGCTACTTAATAAGATACAATATATATATAAAAGAAACAAATGATTTCAATATAATATGAGGAAATTTAAATGTACAGAGCTGTTTATTTAAATAAGTCCACAAAAAATAACATAGTAATTTATAGTAAATACTATGGTGTTTTTTGAACCATACTAAAGTACATTAAATTGATTAGTTGTGGTAATTCTGTAGTTGCTGTTGAAATATAACTATAGTAATATAAGCAAATTACTTTACTCATTACTGTACTAAGTTATCTACAACTACAAATTATATTATACTACAATACACTATAATTTACTGTATATAAGTATTCTACAGTATTTATTAGTTTTTCATATTACAGTATGCTGAGGAAGTGTTGTAAATACTATAATATATACAGTATAATACACTTTAGTATTCACTATAAAATACTATATTATTTTTTCATGTGAGATCGGCCTCTATAACTAAATTCCACCCACAGAACACATGATTTTATTCATTTATTTTCAAAACGACCTCTTACCTGTCACTCGCAGCACCTGGAGACTCCGCCCCCAACCTGCATCGCTCCAGCTGATTGGCCACAATCTGTCTCTCTTCTTCAAGTTCTCTGGTAAGCCGTTCAAACTGAAGCTCCTTCAGAAAGACAGGAGGGACAAAAGTGTCACCACCGCTGCCTTCAACCATCAAAAACATATCCATCACGTGTAGGCAGTACACACATCATACCCGTTTCCAGTTACAACATTCATTTAGCTTTAAAATCCATTGTCTTTAAATCCTGTCTCTTCTCAGCTTCCATCCTGTCTCGCTGCTATTTGCTTCTGAATTTGTGGCCTCTTCCCCTCCTCTTGCCTCAGTCTCTGTGTGTGTGTGTGCAATGCATGTGTGTTTGTTTATGTGTGTGTGTGTGTGTGTGTGTGCGGAAGGCGAGAAGGCTGCACTGTTGGCCTGCCTCTCTGTGATAGAGACAGACTCGTTGATGCAGCTGCCCTTAAAGGAGACACACTCTCTCTCACACACACACACACACACACACACATATAAAAAGCCCACATTGCTGTTGTATTGACTATAGTACTCTAAAAACTGTAGTGTCACTGCATATTTTCATGATTGCTTGCCATTGTTAGACTGCAACGAAATGATTCTGGAACATTGTATCCGCTCTGAAATAGATATTATATTCTGAAAGTATTGCAGGTTTCAAGCCGGCAAGCACTACAAGAGGTTGCAATTAATGTAGCCAGTGAAAAGGAGAGATTATTGAGTGTTGTTCTCCAGGCGAGATAAGTCAGGCAATGGCTATCTGCCTTGTGCCATGCTGTGAGCTACCAGCTGTACCAGGCCTCTTCTATTCAACCTATTGTTCAGAGTGACAATACTTGCCTATGTCCTGATTCTGTCCAAGAGGAGCACAAAGAAACGACAAGACTTGACCACACAAATCACTGCAATCACACACACACAGACAAATGCAATGAAATCCATGCTGCAGAGTCTGGTGTGCTAGTGAAGCATGTTAAGCCTGGTAATGGGACGATCGGTTAGATTTTAACGGAGACTCACGGCGGTAATGAACGCTATCAGCGTTAACAAGATTTGTAATGATTAAGCTAACAGTTTAATTAGTCATTTCCGTGACACTGAACTGTGAAACAGATTAGAGGCCAGAAAAGTCAGAGCTGATGTGAGAAAACATGTAAATAATAATTTCGTTCTTAACAAACCTTGCCTGGTAAAATAAAATGATGAAATAAACATTTAAAATAAAATTTTAATCCCTTTTAATCTCTTTTCTCTTTTGCTTTTTATAAAGCCAGTTTTCCACTAGCTAATATGATTCTTTAGGGTCTTAATGGAAAGTTTGTAATATAGTTTGTTTTAAAATTTCTCAAAGATAGTTTTAAAAAAGCAAATTTTACCCTGTCAAATACAGCTCTTTAGAAATCACTCTGTTCTGTGTACTTCCCCTTTAAATCTTCACGAGCTCCGCTGACTCCGGCCCTTTTTTCCGAGACGCTCTTGGAGGATCTTTTTTTAGCCGTATTTATAGTTAAACTTGCTAATTAGCACATTCTTAGGAAAGGTGATTTGCAAAGATTCATTAAAATACATTATACTCACAGCTTCTGTAGGTGAGGCTGGATCATGAAGGATTCGCGCGAACATAAACGCATTTCGGTTGATCAAGGGCGCATTTCCCTTCAGAACCAAACATAACATTAATCCTCTGCGTCTTCAGTCACTCAGATGTCGGGAGTAAATGACTACTGCTATGTTCAATAATACATTCAACAAAACACCTCAATCTCTTAGGAGTCTTGCTTGTCTCTGCGTCTCGGTCTGATGACGGCTCACTCAGGGCGGGGCTGAGGTAAGACACCAGTTCAGTCTGTGTGACACCCTGCTGTCAATCAACTATCGTGGGTGTGGCCCAGGTGTGGCCCACGTGTGGTCAGTGTGACGCCACACCTACATGCATTTGAGAATGTCTTGATTTCAGAAGGGGCAACTTATTTTTAAGAAATGAAAAGAAAACTACTGGTGGATCTTTGTGTACACACACTCCCAACACACAATTCAGTCCAAACAGCTTGTAAAAGTGCATGCGGCACCGGATGACCCCTTTAAATAATATGTATATACTGTATATGTAAAGGTGTGTTTTCTAACTGTTTTTTAGGGTTATATTGTTTATTTTTCTGGCATCTGGTTTTATTTTTGAATCGTAAAGCACCTTGGACAATAAATACTATTATCTAATACTGAATTAGAACATATGATAAAAAGCATCTATTTAGAAAATATATTTTAATAAAAATTAAAATAAATCAAAGTCAGGGTCCCTAAGCCTAACCCATTTCTCAGTTTAATTCATTTAAAAATAAAAAACAGTGACCTGGTAAAAATCTAACTCGTAAAATTTAAACCTGATGTAAAAAAAAAACAGGTAAATTAGAATGTGGCAGATAAAATACAATATATGATAAAAAATACATTTGTAATAAATACGGAAAGAATAATAATAGAATTCTTCAGCTCTCAAATTCAAACCTGATGTGAGGAAACTGATAAATAAGAATCTTGTTCTTAAACAAATAGTAATTTTTATTAATTTAAAAAAGCCACACTGTACACAAGCATTCATCGTATAGCGGCTATTTGTGTCCTCAAAGCAAGTTTTCCCCACCCAGGAATTAATAATGCAAATATGACTTTTGACTAATGAGCAGAATGTTGACTTAATACATCTACAATCTGTGGCCACTCATGTTTGAGCTGCTATTCAGATCACATCTACCCTACAGCCAGACACTGGCAGATGGAGTGCGGTGTGGCATACCTGCTCTTTAACAGAGGCCAGCAGGTTGGTGGTGGTGGCATCAGTCGCCATGTTGTTGTTGTTGGATCTTCCCTCACCACTCAGCACCTCCCTTTCCTCCACAGGGCTTTGCCTTGGAGTAGGCATTCCCCCTACACACAGAAACACACAACACACAGCTATTATCCTTTATATGCAGTGCCACTGATACGCTATTATTATCTAGCTTTTCAAATACAGTCCACTATAACAACGTCAATACACTACCATTTATTTAGATATCATAACCCTTTACATTTTTGAAGACCAGTCTTCCATAGTTGGGTTTATGGATTTTATCATTATGGATTTTAACGGCCAATGCAACTACAAACTAGTAACAAAAGTTTGGGCTCAGTGAGATATTGTTTTTGTTGTCGTTTAATAAAAATGACAACTGATACTTTTACAATGTTACAAAAGATTTCTATTTTCAGTGAAATTATGCTCTTTTACTAAGAAAGCTAATTATAATGATGCAGTCCGGACTAATGCCAGCCTTTTCACATCACAGGAAAAACACTAGAACAATGCAGAGGTACCCTTAAATTGGCCTGATATTGGTTGACTAATTGGCTAGGTGACTTCCTTCAAGTCAACATAAAACAGTAATCGGTACCCATTTTTCTTTTCTATCCATCTGGAATTAACTGGATCTTGAAAAGCAGGCAAGCACTTTTAAGCAGGCTGGAATGTAGTAGCTGAAGGTCAAGTTCATCCTCAAGAGCATCTTGACATATCATCATTTACAATTTGATGGAATATTTGAAAGGCAAACACTTTACTTTGGAATAATGTGAACTGGTGAATCGTGCACAAGGACCAGGAACGTGTTTAAAGTGAGCAAACAGGGATTTCACTTTTAATTTCATGTTGATGGGGTACCAAAAAACTTCATGGAAATCTTTGTCCTGTTCACTTTTATTAGAATAGCACAGAAAGCCTGGAGTTCTTGGCAGCATTGTGGCAGGGCAACAAGGGATGTATTCCAACGTGTGTTCCAGCATCCCAGCATGCAACAGCATGACAAGACAACCTGTTCCCTTCCCAGTACCCTCCCCCAACTAACAGCAAAAAATAGTATGATCAGCAGATGCACTCTTTTTTCCTCATCTTGGATGGCTTTAATGCCTTTAAGATAAAAAAGAAGAGCATCTTCAGCTCTGTCTAGAGGCCTTTTCATGGAAAAGCACATCATCCAGAAAGTGATTTTGAAAAGCATAATTTTTTTAGGATGTTCGGCAGTACTAAGATTAGATGAGATAATATAATGAAATAAGATTAAGAATAACAAAATATAGATTTCAAAATTGACTATTCGACTAACCGGTTTAAAGGGATCTCTGGTTTGAGTTCACCTGACCCCGATCTATGTGTGCTCACAATGCAATGAGCAAAGGTGCACTTTAGCTGCCCAATGGACCCTTTTAACAAGACTGTGATGATGCGTGCAACGTAAATCCTCAAAAGTTTTTCCTATTTGTATTTTTTTTAAATATATGCACATTTATAGCTCTATTCTTTGTATTATGTTCCCTTTGCATCCAATTATAAAAATTGTTTATGCTAATGCAACATCTATGGGGAAGGACAGTACATTTTACATCGTTCTCTGTTCTGACTGTTGTTATCAGTCCCTCTCATTTTTTTTCCTTTTATTGAAAGTCAACGCTATCGTAGAGTTTTTGTTTTGCTATTTGAGCGAGTAAGAACGCAAAAAATATATTTGTGGTACTCTCCCATTCACTGCTCTTCAAGTTAACCCAGCTATGACGATTTCCGCTACTGAGAAACCTGAAAATGTGAAAAAGGTCCATTGGGATCTTATTCCTATAAATGATAATGATTCTGAAATGTCTAATAAAACCAATCCAGAAAGGGCTGATGTCCCTTGTGTGAACAAAACAGCTTCACAGTGTTTTCAAACAAACATTATCTTTATTTGTATGTTAGATACATTCACATAATCATTTAAGTATTGGATTAAAATGCATATACTGTAGTTCATGTATGTAATACAAGGTAACTAGATAGTCCACTCAAGTCTTCTCACAGTTCAGCAATCACTTGTTTTGAAGGGCTAGTTTTTAAGAGAGAAAATAATAAATAAATAATAATAAAATATTTGCCATTAATGTTAACTGTATTTTCCCTCAGTGACTACAATATCTAGATTCACACATCCTTCCTACATTTTATTTGCTGCAAAAAAGGCAAAAATAAAACATAGTTGCCAAGGTGAATAATTTTTTTTTTAAGTAGTCTAATAAGGTACAGCTTTTTGTGAATCACTAAAATAAACATTCTCTTCAGACTCATGAGAGAGTTATGAAGTCTATTCTAAGCTATTAAATAGTGATTCACAATTTATCCAGAATCGTGCAGATCTGCTTTAATGGGAATAGATTAAAAAGCAAAACTTCTCAAACAGGGTGTCTACTGTAAACGGCTAAAGCCCAGCACGCTAATTAAAGTAAAAATATATTAAAAAAAACAATAGTCACTCACAAATCCACAAACCATTGATCCCTGACTAAAATGCACATGCATGTGTGTATAAATAGGCACATATTCAGTCAATGCAAACACTGGCACACATATTCATGAGCAAACAAGTAGGATGTGTATGTGCAATAGTGATATCCGATTCTCGAGCTTGTGTGTGCCTGCCCACCTGAGACTTGCAATGAACAAACAAATCTGGCTCTTAGACTATTGTTGAACCAAAGAATTTTTGGTCATGTCTGACTCAATAACCATAGTCTGCACATGCATCCCCTCCTTACGTCTAAACAATGGCTTCTATTCACACGTGATTTCACTACCACATATTTGTCATTATGCAACAGAAGCTTGAGCTCTAATATATTTGCATGAGGTTATGAATTACAGGTAATAATGTGGTAAATAATGTTCAGATTCTTGCACAGGTTGATTGTTTCACTTCATATACTGTCTTTTAATTTTGTCCTCCCCATACTGGCTTTTGTGACTATTAAAGTGACGGCCCCTGCATATTACGAATAACCAGGGTCCATGGTTTCATCTTAAAATCATCTTTAGCGTTCTATGAAGATAGCAAGCTATCATTGTTGATGGCCAGAAAACTTTCATGTGTGACTGAATTATTTAGCTGAATAAAAACTAGTGAATATAATCAGCAATTTGCTTCGTTTGACATAACATAATACATAACATACACTAAGTTGTTAGAGTGACATAATCGAGTGATGACAAAAAAAAGACCAAAGAAGCCTTTTTAGTGGGTTTGATTAAACGAAGCATCTGAAGGAACCTGTACACGGAAAAGAATCGCTCTTGCAAAACACACACATCTACATAATCCAATGACTTAAAGCTTATAAACTTCATAAATGGCAGTAGCCCACTGTGCTGGCATTTACAAGAATAAAATCCAAAATCCACTTTAGACGTCCTTAAAATCCCCACCCACCTCCACACTGGATTTACCAGGAGTCTGCTGTCAGTCAGAGCACCGGGTTTATATACAGATGAGACAAGAGGAGGGGAACAAGCAAAGCATCCTATTAACCGTGATGACCACGAAACAGTAATAAACTGTTACTTATTGGAGTCAACTGACATTGTTGTACCACCACCACTTATATCCGTCAGAGAGATCATTCTGTCACTCCTAATAAATAGCGAAACTCTGCCTGGCTTATTCCAAATTCACATACACACACTCACAAGTGTCCCTGGGATGCTTTTTCAGCCCATGTATTGTGACAATGAAGTGTAAAGACAGCTCGGGTCTCTGAGGACCACGTCTTACTGCATCATGATGCATTGTCCCTGCATCCTTTACATACTGTAATTGTGGACGGCCCAAAGCAAATCACCGCACAGCAGCAATTACATGGTGCACAGCAGCAAACCTGCATTCAATCTAAACTCTGGTCAATATGATGAGGCAGCTAAAACTGCAACCACACTGCCATTAAACCGATTCAGACTTCTTCTAGATTCCGTTGAGCTTGAATTATTAGAGCGGAGTTGAGAGCAAGGACATAGAGGGATGCTCAATTATGCATAAAGAAAAGTGTCTAAAAGATGGTCCTGCCTGAGTCCCAGTGACAGCATCTATCAGTCGTAATGGAGATCAGCCTACTTCACGGGCAGTGGGATACTGGACCGTAGGATGCCCTAACACATGTCATCGAGGACTCTAATTAATGTAACTAAATAATGCAACGTGCAATGCACTGCCCAGGTTAGAGGATGATGAACAGATGGATAAAATGCGCCATGCAGGGACTGATGATGGACCTGAGATGATGAAGGGAGGTGTAGGTATGTCGAGTAGAGGTGGAAGCGACACTACACCTGCTCAAGTTATTCAGCTTTATGCATTAAACAAGGTCATTAATTATGTAAGCATAATTGTAGTACGAAAGCATATTTTCTGCACAGTTAATCAGTGAAATTAAGAAAGGCAGATTTAGCTTTAAAGCAGGCATCGACAGAAACGCAAACCGCTTCTCCGCTTGTGCACGGACCACAGCGTCTATCACAGCTCAGGTCTGAAAATGACTGAAGGAGAGATGCACGAAATCTGCCGATAAATGACAAGCAGCGATGAATTCCCGCCGCCAGCGCGCGCCAGATGTTAGCAACGCTTCATTGGAGCCGCGCGAAATCACCAGTACTTACCGCAAAACCGCCGAAACGCAAATTATTCGCGGAGACCGATAAATCCATTTGTAACGGAATCACTGGATGACATTCTTTCCAAAGGTGTTTTCACGCGATGAACGGGCGGCTCCGGCTGGGTCTCGCGCGCTTCCATGGGCAAGCGGGTCAGAGCGCGTGACGTAGACGCTCCACACAGAGAGATGCTGTTTCAGGAAATTTAAATGTGTTGCCATGTAGTCGAACAGGAGTTGCTTGGAAAAAATGGAGTTCCCATCGAAGTGCGTAAAAAAAATACGGTCACGGAGCGAAAACAACACGTATTGAATGGTCACATGAGTGACCATCTGCTTATAGTGCGCATAAACGCCTACACAGTTGTTACTTTGAATTGCTTGTCATTTGTGTTTAGTCGTCTATTGGTTGGATTTATAAGTATTCGGGTTTTACAAAGTCCACATAACTTTGGGGAAGACTCGCCGGCGCATCATAAATATTTTGTATGATAATAAAAACACAATTTTCTTGAGGCTTTTTTTCCCGAAATGAACATTAGGCAACATTGCCATCGTGTGGATAAAAGGGCATCTCCCATTGGGAGTGATCTAAGTGCTTCTGTCAGATGATATATCTTTCACAGCCCGATGAAAATTATATTAGGCTACAGTATATTATATAAAGATTTATCTGTAAATAAATAATAAAAACGAAGCTTTAGTTAGGAATTAGTTTAGCTATTTAATAAACAAATGTCAGTTTAGAAAAAATAGAGCATTTTCCCACACATTACGTAATAACAGTTAAGGAGGTGCAGGGTTAGCAAAATGCCCGTTCTGCCAGATGGAGCACCAAAGCTTTTTGAGCCCAGTTCAGGACTCCTTCTGCTTTACCCATCAGGAGTTTGGGAAAGGGAGTGGAGAGCCTCTTCTCATGTTCTGCCAAGTAGTCACACACACACTGAGTCTTGGACCTGTTAGAAGCCAGCCAAAGTCCAACACTCAGGGCTGTTATGAGAACCTGTGGGACTATTAGTGTTTTTCAGGCGTCTCGTCGGTCACACTGTCCATACCTTGCATTCCAAGTCTAACTCAATCTGTCCAAAGGGCAGTGGATCCCAGTGTTATGCGTGCAAAATATTTACATCCTGCACTGATATGAATTGAAAATAATGAGTTTAAGAATTTACAGAAATAGTTAAATTATTTAAAATGATTTAATCTTAAAACTTTTAATTTTTTTAAGAATGTCCACATCTGGAATTTAGCAGACGTTAACTTGTAGCCGACTAATTGCAAAGCCTAAAAGTTAAACGCCCAAGTCAGGGGTCGTATTATGATTAAGTAGCACTGTCATCAGTAACTCTCTAGTGCTGGGTCGACTCGGCCTGGGACTGAACCTGAAGCCTTTCCTATTACATTTTGCTTGTTTTCAGTTTGAAATTAAACATTTTGAGGTCAGAAACCCCTGTTTCTCATCCCCTCTGGACTCTTAAGATTGTTACAACTTTGCTTAATATCTTATTGAAAAAACACAATACTAGACAGGAATAATAGCTGCTAAAAATTCAGCAGGAATAAAATATATTAAAGTCGATGGTACAAACTTATTTCACGATATTACTGTTTTTGTTTTTATTCATACAAATGCAGCCTGGGGAGACTTTTTTTAAAACAACATGTTAATCACATGACATTGAAATATTACTGTTGTTGTTTTTGTCTATTATATCATCTTATTATATATTCAGGTTACACTTTATTTTGATAAATGTTTGCTAACTCTCAAAGTAGAGTGTCAGTGTAGGTTTAGGGTTAGTAGAATAAGTTGATATGTGCTTGCAAAGTGTAGTATGTTGTGGACCCATCAAAATAAAGTGTTAGAAGGTATTAAGCAGACAGTCTACTGATACTCTAATGACTGCTAATCGACCTGTAGACTATCAAAATAAATAGTTACCTATATTCATTGTTATTTAGCATCAAAATATTTAGTCTTTTGAAACATTTAAAGACTGAAATGAAGAAGGCATTTTTGAAACAACTAAAAATCTGCTGAAATAAAAGCATTTAAGCTGTGAAGCTTGCCCTCGAAACAATGACTACAAACAATATTTTTATATTTTATGCACATGCAAATTTATTCAGTCATCATTTATAGATATGAACTGACAGCAAGTGTAAACATTGTTTTCAGAGGAAGAAACATTAAATTATACAGCGTAGAACACCAAAACAACTGAATCTCTGATTATTATTTACGATCAAATCAATACTAACAACAGACATTCACAATCGCGAACTCCCTGAACCCCCTTCCTGTTCTCAAATCCCTATGGCATCTCCTCGCTTAATATAATATTTTATTGTAAGGTAACCTTTTTGTGTGCTCATCATGCACTCAACTAGCTAACTACTGGGCCGTAAGAACACTCGGAAGTGTTCAAACCAGAGACATGATGTATAAAATAGCCATGGAGAGTCGTGTAGTAAGAGTTTGCAGCTTACACATTTTGTCATATCCATTGACAATGTGAGGTGTGAGACAACGTGAGGTGTGTTTAACGTGGCATAGGTATATCCTATCTGTCTATGTGTGTGCTATCTTTAATATTTTGGCACATGATTGCGCCATGACCACTAATGTGCAAGTGCAGAATGAATAGAATGAAAATCAGCTTCACCTTGGTATCAATGCTTTATGCATCTGAGACGTATCCTGTGGTGCGTACACCCTGTAGTTTTCATTTAGGGCTTTAGGACAAATATTCCTTCCTACTAGGGGTATAGTTATCTTGATCACAAGCACCATAGATATGTGAGCATAACACAAACAAGTCATTTAGATAAAGATGCAAAATGAGAACAATCAGATGACTAAAAAGTGTTTTTTTGCATAAAGCAGAGAGTGGGTGGTTGATGCAAAGGAGCTAGCAGATACGAGAGAACAACAATTCTTGAAGAAGGGTTTTAGGGGACATCATTTTTATTCCAGTTCATCCTCAGGTGCAATGGTGCTGGTCTGCTCAGAGGTGATGCCTAAAATTTCAAAGGCACACAAGTTAGTTGTACAATTATAGAAATAATTTGACATGCTTTATGCATTTCATAACAAGCAACACTGCGGCTGCCTCCTACGGCGTATGTGGTTAATACGGCACAAAACTCAAGATGTTATAATAATAAACAAGAAGTCTCACTTGAAGCATCATCATCATTGAGAGATTTATTCTCTTCCTCCATGTAACCAAAACTTAAAAGTTTGGACATGTTCACTGGAGCTGTTGCCTTCTTATCGTGGGAACTGTAGAGAAAATTATCAAATACTTATATACGCTAAATACGGTTTAATCATTCTTAGCAACTATGAAAAAGAATCTAGAGGCTAAAAATGTAAAAAGAGACATACATCTTTTTGAACTTGTTGGCTTCCACAATCTCTTTTTGACTCAGGGAGAGTTTCTGCATCTCTGATGCAGCATGGCTGACATTCTGTGCAGGGAAATAAGATGTTTATAATTAATTTACAATTTAATATTAGGTCATTCATTCAAAATTCACAATGAATAATTCCATCCAGCAATACGAAAGGAAATTCACAAGCACATGATTAATAAAAAGAAAGATGAGATGCACGAAGGCAGAATAATAAATGACTAATAATGCAATAAGATGATTCAGTTTCCTGTTTAAAAGATGAAAAAGATGAAAACCACAGATCTAACGTTACAGGGTACAGAGCCATAGCAACAGTCATTTGAGTCTGTGTTCTGAAAGAACCTGTTCTTTATAGTTAAATATGTCAAACTGGTTTTGAAGTCCTCGTTCAGTAACCTTAGTACTTTAATCTGCTGTCATAGCATGCAACCCTAACTTGACAACAGAAATTAGCATTTTGTCTTTAAAACTAAATAGCCACATAGCAATTTTATCAAATTTACATGCCTAAAGAGTCACCATGAAAAGTAAAGATACACTATTGAACACCCCTTCTAAAGAACAAGGATTGACAAATCATAATGTTTAAGCATGTAATGATAGTCTAGGGAGATGGCAGGAAGCTTTTCTATTCTAACATGAAAATGCCTTTAATAAATCAAAAATAAACAGTTGATTCAGTCAATCTCCATGTCAACCATTAAGAAAATAAAAAGCAGAATCACAAAAATGGAAAACAACCACATGCAGCTTGGAGTTTTTCAAGTGGTTTTGCAGGTGCATGGTAAAAAAGAAAGATGGCAACTTAAAGATTGTTTGCAGTATGGCAGGAGGAGGAGGTTTGGTGAGGTTTGTATATTTGATGGCTATCAAAGTCTTTGCTAATCCATGTACCTTTTTATCAGAATCCCAGGCTGAACAGTTATCAGTTCCAAAAGGGGGATCCAGTTGCTGTAAGGCCCCTTTAGACTTGCCATTTCCATCAGGGGTAGTTGCTTCACTGCTGCTGTAAGCATAAGATGACATAATTGAACCCCAGTTTTACACCGCCATACTGGATTGGATTGGGGTCGACTCCTTTTTCTTTATACAACCCTATAATTCTTCTAAAATAGGGCTGGACGATATGGCAAAAAATTATATCACGATATATTTCTTAATTTTGGTCGATATGATATAATTCCGGTATCGATATGGACAATATTAAAAAGCCTCAGGAGGAACTGTAGAGGACACACACAATGGATGTCTGCAAACTAAATT
>JAUMHQ010000058.1:4581386-4614150 GCA_032361165.1 Enteromius paludinosus
ACGCGTGTTCTGTCCCATAGTTACCCAGCGGCTGGGTTAAGGTTGGGTTATTTTTTAACCCAGCACTTTTTAGAGTGTAGAATAAGGATGGCTTTCCACCACAAACGACCACCAGGAGGGAGAGGTTGAGCGGAGAGGAAGTGCGATTGTACTGGCCACACAATGCACAGGTGCTTGATAACTGCTCTGAGAAGACACGGGCAGCGGGCGGCCTGGCGCGGGGGGTGGGGAAGAGTTTATGCAGGGAGCAAGTCGGGTTTCCCAAAGGACGGCATTTTAATTTCTAATTCATTAATCTCCCCTGTGCAGCCATCCTGCTTTGTGGAAAACGAAGACCAGTATAACATTCACCTGACTGGCTCAAGTCAAGGTCGCAAGGTATGAAATCAGAGATATACTAAGGCGAAGCGAAGAGATAGAGAGAGAACGGGCCACAAAAGCAGTCAAATCTAAAATCAGCAAGATCAGGAAAATGGCTAAATAAGCGTAATGTCTTAAGGAATGTTGCAGGTAATGTTACAAATGTTTTATGTGTTATATAGAGACATATAATCAGTAATGTGTGTCTGAATTCACATTAGGTAGTAGGCAAAGAGTACCTGGATGACCTGCTTAGGTCTACTCTGGAGAGAGTGGAGTCCTTACTATCCCATGAGGCCATGGATTCAACACAACTGACACTGGTAGGTCACATGACAATGTCAAGACATTTATACTACATTTATAAGGTAATATTTATTACCTTTATCCTAAATTTACACTAGAACAGACTTGCATCTGCTACAAACACACCTTTAAGATCTGTTTCACATGCTTTAGAAATCATAAACATCTTAAAGATTTTCTACATGTCTAACAGGAAATGAGACATATTGCCAATGAACAAACATCTTCTTCCAGATGTAAACATGCACTTCTAATAATGCAGACATCTCTGAGGTGTGTGTGTGTGTGTGCAATCAGGAATGTCTTGGTGTAAACTTCGTGTCAATGGAAATTTCCCATCATACCAGAAAACCGAAAAAGTGTCTTGCTCAGTGCTTTTTGGAATGTAATGGTTCTCACAGATTCTCTCTCTCACACACACAATGTGGTTATATTCTTACACCTTTGTGGGTGTACAATAATTCCTATTCGGGACAGAAAACCAAGACAATATTTCATATTCCCACTGCTGTCTGAGGGACTGTAGAGTATTATAATCTGTCTGCCTGGAGGCAGAGAAATGGTCAGGGAAAATGGTGACAAAAGACATGCTTAAACACAGAGAGCTCACTGTTTTTAGTCACTTTCCCCACACACACACAGAACGAGAGAGAAACAAACAAAACATGAGAGACTAGGGAGACAGACAAAAGAATCAGCTCAAGGAATGGTGGGAATTTGATTCTACCGAAGACTTCAAGAATGGCAATAGTGATTTCTCATGTACTAAAAGAAAGAAGCAGAAGCGAGATGGGAAAGAGGCCCACTTGACTTCATCGGTCTCGCTTCTGCTGGATTCAGTGTTTCCTCGTTCACACATACTTCTGTGTAACTTCTCTGTTCGGTCTCTTCCCTGACAATGCAACCTCACATCACAAAAGCAATCCGATCGTCATCAAATCAAGAGTCACTCATTATTTCACCATCCGTATTGCAGTTTTCATAATTTTTGGCTGACGGAAAAACCTGACGAGTGATCCGGTTCAGGATTACAGATGACTCTGAGTTGATTGGGAACTGTACTTCAATGGTCAATGTTCCGCTCTTAAGATAAATCCCACCATTCCCTCAGCGTCATTCCTCTCACATTCTCTAATTAGTTTTCAGCGTGCTAGAAGAAGATGGATTATCACCTAATATCTCAAAAATTACAATTTGATTTAAACATATCTCTATCTTTGACAAAGAGGAAAAAGTTCATGTTAGGCCAACGTGAGATTGTTTATCGGGCTGTCAGTATTTTCTAAATTACTCTACAATAATAATAATAATAATCAACAACAAAATTTACCCAATGTATTGGGTATAATTTAATTTAACCCTGAAACTGCAATGAATGAATGAATGAAATATTGTTTAAACATCTGAAAACAATAAATAAGGAAAAAATTCCCCTTTTAATGAACTGCATGAAAACATGCAGAAAAACAGAAAGAGATAAAATGAAAACAATTTTTTTTTTATGTATGTTGTCCTCAAGATGCGGAAAAATAAGGCAGAAGTATATTGGAAGTATTTAAGGTAATTTCTCCACTTTACAAATGATCAAAATGTAACTATGATGGAATATGGCTTGCTGTAAAGTGGCTTAATTTGCCCAAGATTAGGGGTAAGTTGATCCAAGTCAGTGGATAAGATGACAAACTGAACATCTTACTGAATCTGAAACAAACCCATGTTAAAAACCGTACAATCAACCAAATTCAGTTTAAACTTCATTCTTTAGCGGTTTGCATTCCTGAAACAATTTGCTGACCACCAAAGTTGTATAAACATCACAAAAACCGACTAAACAGGAAGTTTATTAAGTAAAAATTCAATAACAATTGTAGAGTTAATGCCATTGAAACTGTTGAACAGGCCATTAGGGACTTCAGGTGGAAAGATATATCTGATTATTATGTGAGGAAAAGCATCTTCTAATTCGTATCAGAGAAGGATTTGGTGCACTTCTACACCAGAAAAACAGTTCTTGACGCCGCCTTTTGCCTCTCTCCAACGTTAACAGAAGTTATGAGCTAACGGTAAGTTAGACTTGTGACTGGCGTGTCCCGTGTGGAAGGACGAAGTTTCAATGTACAGACAAACTGTGGAAATATATATACTTTTATATTAAAAAATATTAATAAATATTTTTTAATAGATAAATATATATATACATATATCAAAAAAAGGATGCTGACTGTTGGTCACTGGTTGTCGATGCTTAATGATAACTAGTATAAAGTCTTAAAGTGTTGGTCATTGTAATGAAAACTCATTTAACGCTCGGTACTCACAATTGGAATCTGCTTGATTAAATCCTGTTCACAACAGAAATATAAATGAATTGTGTTGTGCATAAATGAACACCAGTTTTTCAGTGTATACTGTCCCTATCAAAGAAACCACAAATCATATGTTGCTAAATCACTTATATGCATAATAAAATTTTTTAGACCTGGATAAATTTGCTGTTACTGTATATTACATCTTGCATTACATTTGTTAAGATGTACAGTTGCTAAGATACAGGGGGCAGGTCAGCTTACCCACTGGCTCAACTTACCCCACACTCCCCTATATGTGTAACTGATTTTGAGATCAATATACAACCGAAGACTCGTCGAACATAAGTTCAAGCTCTGACCACAGTTTCAGTAATAATAACAGTGTGTGCTGCTCTGGGTCAGTGGGTGGCATCATCTCTTCAGCAGCCTCAGCTGGGTCCTAATGGTGTTTGGCACTATTGGCACTGCAGACTTTTAGAAAAATAAGTCTCCTGAAACGCACTTTTCACACTCTCGCTAGTTCATTTAATTTGAACGCATGACTTTTTTTCATTTTATTTATTTATTTATTTTTAAGTCATTTTCATAACATGATCATTTCAACCATATTTCAGTTTATTACTTGAAAATCATTTAAAAAGTCACAATAATTTCACGCAAAATGAAATAGATAAATAGATCAGATAATTATGCAAAAACAATACGTATGTTTATTATGTTTATAAGAATATAAATATAGAAATGTACATATACTGTATGTGTATTTATATTTGAACACAGTATACATACATAAACAAAAACTTTTCATTTGGATGTGATTTATTGCGATTGATTAATGTATACATTTTATTCATTATTTATCAAATTTTATAGGAGCACTTCCAATATTTATTTCATACCTCATATTTATTGCTGGTATAGCATACAAAGAAATAAAATATTAAGTTTCATAATGTTTTCCTTCTGAAATCTTCTTGCACTAGCCTTCTTTCTCAACTTCTTTGTCAGTTTTTAGGGGAATATTTTGTTTGCCAGTGCCTGTGAGTGTTGAGGATGTGGTATTTACTGTATTTACACACCACAGCGCTCATCTGTGCACGGGCCTCTGGGTGGCATTTAAACCCCTCAGCCCTTCAGTATTAAATTGTCCTCTGTCCTCTGTCCTGTCTGATGGACAGATTCATCCTGGACCTCTCTGTCATTTTCCACTTAATTACTTCCTATACATGCCTGTTTGTAATATCCACCTTGTGCTCTGTGCAGTTCGTAAGGAAAAGACTATTAGTATTTCTTGCACCACATTATTCCAAGGTGATGATCATTTTAGCCTAATGTACACCACTTCTTGTCTTCTTTTCACATGCTATTTTTCTAGATGCCTTTATAATAGCTCCTCTCTTTCATAAGAGGTTATTAGACTCATTAATCTTTCTCACAGAAGCCTTTTTTTTGGTCATAAAACACTGAGGTCAGAATTTTTACAACAGAACGCTGAACTCTGAGAAAGTTTACATGTTTAATGAGCCATGAACATGTGAATGGATGCGTGTGGTGTGAGCAGTTTTGCTTTAACGGCGCTGTTTGCAAAGGCTTGATAAAAACCCTTCATCCGGCACATTTTGAGCAAGTCAAAAGCAGGCCTGAGAAAACAGGTGTAATAAGTCTCTTAAATGTGTGTATTTGGAGGTTGCTATGGCAGCTCCGGCTCGTGCTCTTTTGTGCTCGTAATTTTCAATAAAGGCACAGCCTAACAGTTCTGCACTGAGGGGTAATCATTCACTGAATGAATGAATGAATGAATGAACAAATAATATATAGGCGTTGTGTGTATAATTAGACGGGCTGTTTAATTAAAATATTGTATATGCGATGTGCTGTAAAGATGAAATTGCATTTTATTTTTACCTCATACTGCTATTACTAGAAATGTGTTATTAATTATTATTTACAAAAAAAGCACAAATAAACAATGCATTAGTTTTGAAATATATTAGCATCAATCATTGCAAAATCACAATTTCCAATGCTGTCAGTCATGATTAATTTATTGCAAGTTTCTTGTGAAAACCTTTATTACTAATAAATATTCTCCATTACATTTAACATTTCTTTTACAAGTGCCAAATTCCTCTGTCTGTGTGTGTGTGTGTGTGTGTGTGTGTGAGAGAGAGAGCTTTAATTGGCCTTATGGGGGAGATGATCTTGCACAGAGATCAGGTTAATGAGGATGTTAATGTAAACATAATGGACATTTCCCACAGGAAACAATGTCCTGTTGTTCTGGACATAAAAATTAAGGCATTATGGGGTTGCGGGCGAGTCAATTAGTAGAATTTGAAACTGTACTTACATTGCCACACAATAAAAATGTGCCAATCATTTTTCATCAGTGCGGCAGGACTCTTCAGAGATGTTTATTCGCATGTTTCTACATCGTTCTGAACTGTTTTGGAAAATGCTGTAAAATCCGAAAGGCATGCTGCATGTAAAAACAGAAAGGTTTTGGCATTGAAAGCACAGAGGCTATTAACAAGTGTGCTCAAGAGCTGTTATCACAAGGATGAGAGATCTATTAGCAAGTGCTTGTTTAGATGCAGCTTTTTGTCTGAAAACGAAGACTGCAGTGACTGAATTGGATCAGGCGGGCTAAGAGAGAGGTCAACAAAAAAACTAAAGACAAATAGCAAAACTGTTAACAAAGAACATATTTTAAGCATTAGTTAATAATCAATTATCAGTTGTGATTGGAATCAGAATTTGTACCATGAATATTTATGGGTGTATGCGACTGCACGTTGTGTAAAACGATTCTTTGTGCCCGGAGCACTGCGGTCTTATTGTTGGGAATTTGGCCTTTCGCAGTACACCGTGTGAGGAAATGTGCTCTGTAAGTGATAGTGAGTTAGCACTCTTTCCTCCTAATCAGCCCCCAGCTCACCTCTTCCTACCAGGATATAATCCTAAGCAGCCCACCCCCAAATCCCCTTTATAAAACCTAATTAAATCATGCTAATGCCCATATTCCCTGGATATGACTGGCTTGGCAGATTTGAAACCAGCCAATTATGGGGTTAATCAGACCCTTGGTAATAAAGTTTCCCTCTCTCCTATACATTTGAAATGAAGCCAGAATCCTGAATTTGAGAGAGAGAGAGAGAGATATCAGGTATATTATATGGTCTGATTTGCACATTTCTGCAACCACCGTTGCTGTTGAGATTGCCACAACCCCCCAAAATATTTAGATCATTCAGAATGGGTTTTTCAAAGGTTGATAGGTAAATTATTACATCCTCCTTCTCATTCCTGAATTTGCCGTTAGATCCATGGTTGAATCGTTGCGTCCAAAATGTTAAATTTGAAGTACTCAAGAAGTAAGGAGACAAAACAGTCTTGATTGGAAATCATGGGTTCAGGCCTCAAATGATTGCTACATCACAGCAATTCTAATGCTATGTTATTATTCTTATTGTAACGTGGATATTCTGACAGATGCCTATCCAAATTTTTGGAAGGGTGATTTTTTTCCCCTCCTTATCTTTTTAGATCTCTCTGTCCTTTGAGTGATTGGAGCAGGAACAGATGACAAGTACAACGGCTGTTGTCCTCCTCATCACACACACACACACACACGACAAATCCACTCACAGAGATTGACAGACTGAGAGGAGAGCATTGTCACATCTCGTCTAAGAGCTTCTGATCGTAAGATGTCACTTACAACCTAAAAAAAATAAAAATACAGATGTTTATTCAAAAACTACTTTCTTTTTTTCTGAGAGGTAACCTAGTCCGTTTCCTGCAGATGTGAGCTGATCGGATGTGATACTCTCAGCTTGAAGTCTTGTTTTTGGAGTCTGGCACAACAGAGAGAGAAAGACAGGCAGAGTGGAGGTGGAGGGGGTGCCTTCTTTACTTAATGAGAGCTTCCCTGTTTAATTAATGTCTCAAGAATATTAATTCTGACCAAATCAATTAAGTAGGGGTGGTTTTTCTCAAAGCTATTCCCTGCTTAAAAGGAAACAAACACGAACATGAGAGTGAGCCGGATGCTTATAATTGTGCATGCATCATTTCACCAAGCCTTGCGTTCCCTGCTGACTCTGGCTAATTCTAATTAAGACTAATGAAAGTCTCATTTATGAGAAAGCCTGAGACAGGTATGCAAACATTCAGGGTGGCTATGGCTCGCATGATAATGACCTCAGTACCACTTGTTAATTTAAGACCGGCCTGCCTCCTTAGCAATTAGGCTGCCTGACACACCACAGTTCTCTCTCTCTCTTTCTCTCTCTGTGTGTGTGTGTGTATGTGTGTGACTGGATGAAGCATGAGATCTTTATTCTGTCTCCCCAGTCACACACCTAAAATCCTAATGATCCAACTGAGAAACAGACGATATTTTATTTTTGATCTCTCTCTCTCATTTACTCCCTCTCTTTAACACACACACCTTGGTCTCTATTGCATAATCTTGGCATGCTACTTAGGCTAGATAAGAACAACACTTTGTGCGTTAAGAAAATGACCAAATCCACTTTACAATGGAAGAATGTGATATTGTCGCAAGTATGTTTGCATTGTGTTTGTTTAACGTCAAGTAATTGTGCAGGCCGTGTGATTTTTTTTTCTGAGGCTAGATATCGCTAAAACGCCTCTATCCGGTTCTCGTGGCCTCATCCGCGCAGCGCGTCCCCTCCTTCGCTTATTATTCCAGTCATTATGGCTAAACGTCGCTAATAATAGTAATGGCGATAATGCATGTCGTGACACACTTATGGTTGTCGATGCCCGTATTACTGGCGCCTAGTTTGACAGCTCGTTTCTTAAGGGTGTTTCATATAATGAACCCATTCGGGCTAGTTGCCATAAGTAACACTCCAATCCAAATCAAAAAGGAGACCAAAAAGGTTCTAACTGGACAAAATCATTTATTTGGGCACCAATAGCGAGCACACAACATTGTTGAATACAAATACAGCACTATCACCCATCGCCTTTCTTAAAAATAAAGGGCTCACAAATAGCCTATATGGTTTAAGTGGAAAGTCTGGGTTTATTCTTATTTTATGTTGGGTCAAAACATATTTTGTACAAAATATTTACTGTTTTATCAGTTGTTGTTCCATGACAGTTATGCAGAAAAGGCTCTGGTGACTGACCCTGAACACTAGTCATATCACAGCTATATAGCCATTGTTTAATAGGCAACAATACATTGTATGGGTCAAAGTTATAGATTTTTCTTTTATGCCAAAAATCATATGAATATTAAGTAAAGATCATGTTCCATGCAGATATTTTGTACAATACCTACCATAAATATATGAAAATGTATTTTCTGATGAATAAATGCATTAGTAAATTCGTTTGGACGACTTTAAAGGTGATTTTCTCAATGTATTTTATTTTAATTAATTAATTTATTTTTTGCATCCTCAGATTCCAGATTTTCAAATAGTTGTAGGCTATTCCAGGCAAATATTGTACTATCCTAACATCTCATACATCAATCGAAAGCCTAGGTCAATTAATTAAGCTTTCATATGATGCGTCTACTTTTTTTTTTTTTTTAATGGACCTTTATAACTGGTTTTGTGGTCTAGGGTCACATTTTGTGTTTAGATATTTATGTTGAAATTGTATAATGTAGCAAAATACAGGAATTGTATAATATAGCAAAGAAATGATCACATACAATAACTGCTGCCAGTGTAGCACGTGTCATATGAGTCTCATCTATTGCAAAATGGAAATTTCATAGCTTTTGTGCTCTAGTATGTCTAATACTAGGAAATGAGGCATGCTGATATTTTGGTTATGAACTTTATATATTATCTTTTTTATTACATGCTCGTTTTTCATCCTTTCCTCTTTATTTTGTACACAGATGGTTTGTCAATGGCTTTGCACTGGTATTATTTTCAGACCCCAAGTGAATTGCTTTAATATCAGCAGAGCTGGCAATCTAAAAGACCTTTGTATTTATTGTAGTCTACAATCTGCTCCCTCAAGCCTCCAAATATCTCCTGTCTGTTCTTGTCAAACCCCCCCCCCCCCCCCCAAAAAAAAAAAACATTGACCACATGACACAACTACACTTTCTACATCCCTTTACTGTATGCAGTTTCACAATCGTATGAATATTACAATCACTGTCACATCTCCTCAGTGTGGTCGTATTCTGTAGTGAACTCCTCTGTTCTGATGTCTTATCCTGCAGGTTTCATTACACCCGTCCTAATCCTCTCACACACTTGCCACAACACAGGGCACCGGGTCACATGTCAGCCAGATTTGCACCAGATTATTCTCCACAATTAATGGCTGTTCGGTCTGGAGGGGTCAGCGAAGGTAGACAACCCTGCAAAGCTACAGCAAACACTGAAAATTAGGAGCAGAGGACTTTAACGCTGTCATTCATATCTCCAGATGACCTTTAGTGAGGCTTCGTTTCTTCTCCTCTATTTGCAGGAACTGGAGGAAAAGGTCTAATTGGTTTTTCATCCCTTTTTTTAAGGTTGGAAAGTGCTGTCAGCAGGGTCAGTTAGTGTCATTGTAGGTAGACAACATGCAATACCACGACTGAGGTGAGACCCTTGAGCAAGGCACCGATCCCCCTGCTGCCTACTGCTCCGTGCGTGTGTGTGTCTGTGTGTGTACTTGGATGGGTTAAATGCAGAGCACAATTCCAAGTATGGGTCACCATACCTGGCCAAAAGTCACTTCACTATCCCGTACTGGAATTACTAAACTGGGAACAAAGTCTATTAGATGCTGGTATTTTCATATTAACATGATGGGGTTTGAGGGTCTAAACAAAGTTAATCATGTTCATGTCAATAGGTTTTTTAAAGGTGACAGAGATTTTAACAGAGATGAAAGATGTTTTTCAGTTGATGTTAATATGAATGTGTGCATAACCAGATGAAAGATGTTTAAAAACAATTAATCATTATTGATTAACAAAAATATACAGTAAAAACGTATATGGTAAAATATTACCACAGCTTAATTGATTCTGTATTATTTTGAAAAATATTCTAAAATATACCTATATTCATATTATTCTTATAATTTAATAATTAAATAATCTTGAAAAAATTAAAAGAAACGTTAAATAAATTATATATATAATTGGGCAACATAAAAAAAAAAATATTTTATACAAAATTAACATAATAGAATGATTCATTAGAAGGATCATTTGACACTAAAGACTGGAGAAATGGCCACTGAAAATACAGCTTTGCCATCACGGGAATCAATTACATTTCTAAATATTATACATAGTAAATTATGGCTCTAATAATATTTTAAAATACTATATTTTTGGCCAGATAAGTTGAGCCTCGGTCTGTAACAGAGACTTCTTTCAAAAAACATGTTAAAAATCAGTTATGCCAAACTTTTGAAGGGCTGTGTATTAGCATGAGACACCTGAGGATGTGGTGTATGGATCAGTGCACTGGAGTGAGGTATATATGTGTGTGTGTGCATGTATGTGTGTGTCAGCAGCACTGTATGCGTGTGGGGTGTTGCAGACAGGGGGGGTGTGCCCGGCTATTGGGATTGTTGACAATTGACCTTTAGTGCAGTCAGTGTGCTTTCAGCTGCATACAGAGAAACGGCATGACAGCACACTGTCTCTGCTCAGGATGCCAAAGCCTCTGTGAGCGTGTGAGTGTGTGTGTGTGTGCATGTGCGTGTAAAAGGCTAGGTCAGGAAAAGATTGGGTAACCAAGGAATATGATATCTCAGAAATCAAAACTGTTTAAATTACATAAAATTCATACAGTTCATACAAAATAAAGAACATTCAAAAATGTTAATATTTAGAATCTTTCAAATCTCTTTTGTTGCATGCATATCATTGCATGAAAATTTCAATATCTGGCCGTGGTAAACTACCATTGTAAATCAATTATGATCACTTATAAGCATTCTGTAAAATATCCTTTTTGTCACAACTAAGAGCAAATGAATGTTTTCACAATACTCTTCTCATTTTTTTATATTTTGAAAGTATGTTTTGCTCACTAAAGCTGCATTTATTTGGGAAAATAAATACATTTATAATTATTTAATTAATTTACACAGAATAATAGAAATTTGATTTTAAGTTTAACCTTGAATTTAAAAAAGCATTTTCCTTACAATTGTCTCAAATATTTACATACTTTATAATACGAATATTATATTGTTACACATTTGAAACCCTGACCCCATCAGAAATGTCACAATGAATTTGTCAACATAATATTTTTGCTTTGTTCAGTGGCTATTTAATATTTCACCTCTAAACAAAAAACTGTATCCACATTGTAATGGAATAATCTTTTCTCTCTCTCCGCCCAGTGTCACATACGTGGGTCTGATGACTGTCTGACTCATCCGCCTCAAGCCAATAGGGACATATCCATTCACATCGCAACAAAAACAAAACAGAGATCTTGCATTGATAGCAGAGCAACACAAAGATGTCTCTCAAAGATGTCTGCTATAGCAAAATCTTGGAAAATGCTGCAAATTCCTCCACATCCCACAATGCTTTGTTTTATTGTCGCGCTGCATCACCTCGTTGGCATGCCGACAAAGGGAATCCTCCAGTCACTGCCAGTAACAGCACCTCCGCAGTCACACTGTCAGTACAGTACAGGACATAAGGAACCAATAGCTTTTGGGCTTATTATAATCAACATGTGAGCGTTTGGGACAGTTTTTCTAAAAGGCCATGATACTGTGTAACATTTTAGCATACTGTTGATAAAAAGTTCATGCAAGTGAAATCTGAATCAGAAGAGAAATGTACACAGATAAAGCTTAATCTATGGGGAAAAACATTCTAAACAGTTTTAAACAAATACGTAGGAAGTGTTATATAATGGATTATGGACTTCAAGGATCCATTTGTGAGCAAGTGATTTAATGCAAAATCTGTTAAGATGAGGAAACAAACTTATCTACATTTGGGAAGACCTGAATGTAAGTCAATTTTTAGCAAATATTTATTGTAACTTTAATGTTACTGTATTATGAACACTTTTTTTAGCTGCGGTCCATCTATTACCTTCAAGGAAAGCTCTAAGCAAATACTCACCCCATGTCATTCAAAACTTATCTGCATTTTTTTTCTTTAAATCATAATATATATATATATATTTCAAAGAACATTGGTAAAAAAAAATAGTGTTGGTGGCCACTGATGCTGGTTTTTCTTCATACAATTAAAATGAATTACTAGAGGAGTGCCTCAGGGCTCAGTGTTGGGCCCTCTTCTGTTTATTATTTATCTATGGCTTGTAGGACAAAGTAAATTTGGTATAAACTTTAACGTCTAGGTTACTATGGTAACCCACGTTCCCTGAAGGAGGGAACGGAGACGTTACATACGGGAACTCACCAGAGAGACCAATTGCCTTTGTGCTTTTACTAAAGGCCAATGAATATTGGCGTGTACTGATTGCGCTCAGGTGCACCTCATCACTGCATGAGTATAAGAGGGCACACGCACAGTGCACATGCAGGTTTTCGCTGAAGAGCCGATTTGCCGGTGTCAGCGCGACCTCAGAGTCGTGGCAGGAGAAAGTGTAACATCTCCGTTCCCTCCTTCAGGGAACGTGGGTTACCAAAGTAACCTAGACATTACCCTTGCAGTCGAATCACTTCAACGTTACATATGGGAACACCCATGGAAAGAGCATGATTCTGAGACCACGTTACGTGGAGATCCCCTGCCAACTGGCGAGACATTTTTTAATTCCAGTTTGTTAACAGGGAAACTGCACGCAACCTTCCCAACCTCTCAACGGCCCATATGAGGGGCGACAAAGTTGCTTTCAGCTGTGCTGAAATCAAGCGGCTGAGGGCGGAGCGCATGAAGTTCCACTAAGCATGCGGAGCAAAATAAATACAAAATATCAATAAAATATGGATATAATTGAAGGGAAACACAGTGTGTTTTGCTGTGGAAATATATATGCCACGCCTATGGGCAAAGGAGACCCAAAAGCAGCACAGTCGGAGCTACTCCGCTCTAGACCGACTGCGGGCTCGTGGGAGCGGCGCAGCAAGCCAGCACCAGCCGGTCCTCTCGCTCACCTGCTGTCCTGATCTAGGACGCGAGAAGACACAGCCTCTACACGGAGGTCGTAAAACCTGACAAAGGTGTTGGGTGTCGCCCAGCCCGCAGCTCTGCAGATATCCGGTAAAGAGGCCCCATGAGGCTACGCGCAGGCGGAGGAGCACTCGGGGAACGGGAGGCTGTGCGACATCACCTCCGTCTGCTGCTGCACTGCCACGAACTCCTGGGCCAAGTCGCAGACAGTGTCGCCGAATAGGCCAGCCTGGAAGATGGGGGCATCGAGAAAGCGAACCTTCTTGGCGTCCGGCACCTGCGCCAGGTTTAGCCAGAGATGGCGTTCCTGGACCACCGCAGTGGACATCACCTGACCAAGGGCGCGCGCTGTGGCCTTCGTCGCACGTAGAGCCAGGTCGGTAGCAACGCGGAGTTCCCGCATCACCCCCTGATCAGGGCCGCGCTCGTGCAGCTCCTTGAGAGCTTTCGCTTGGTACACTTGCAGTGTAGCCATAGCGTGCAAGGCGGTGGCAACCTGCCCAGCAGCACCGTAAGCCTTGCCTGCCAGAGCGGACGACAACTTACATGCTCTGGACGGGAGACGAGGTTGGGGCGGACACAGATGGCCCACTACAGCGCGCTCCACTTGGGGCATTCCCTCGTACCCCCTGGCTGCACCGCCATCGAGCGCGGTGAGGGCTGAAGGGCTTGGGCGCAAGCGTGACGAGTAAGGGGCTCGCCACAACTTGGTCAGCTCTCTGTGCACCTCCGAGAAGAAAGGCACTTGGGGAGAGCGCGGCGGTGCCGCATCTCTGGCCCCCAGGAACCAATCATCCAGCCGCAAAGTGTCGGTCACAGGCACACGCGGTACCTGCAAACCAATTCCTGCTGCGGCGCGGAGGAACCACCACTGAGCTACGCGGTGCTTGAGAGGCTCGCGCCGTGGCAGCCGTGAACCTGCTCAGGTCCAGCAACTTGCCACGGGAAGAGCTCGAGGGGAGCCTTCCCACGAGTGAGAGGCGGGACCTAAATGTAGCCAAGGTCATTTGCTCGCAATGAACGCATGAACCATCCACAAACGCTGCCTGAGCGTGTTCTTGGCCCAGACACGACAGGCAGCGCTCGTGACCGTCCGACAAGGTGAGGAAACTTCCACACCCAGCAACGGATCGACATCCCTCTACAGAATGTTTCACCAACCGTAAGAAATCAGCTCTTTCCTCCTGGTCGCCCAGAGAGACCCAACACAGCAACTCCGTGCACTCAGGAGGTCTTTGCTCACGTGATAAAGCGATGGCTGGCACAGCCAGCCTTGAAAAAGGCCACCAGCCTGCAGGGTCCGCTGACAGCTGCCCAGAAACTCTGTCAGTCGAGAGAGTAGGATAGCGGGAACTTCTTTGATGGTAGTAAACACGATCTCCACAGCAAAACTCCGTCAGGAAGCAGGGGATCCAACACCAAACTCCAAAAGCGAATCAGCTCTGAAGCGAAAGGCTGCATGTGCACTGTGTGCGTGCCCTCTTATACTCACGCTGTGATGAGGTGCACCTGAGCGCAATTATATTCATTGGCCTTTAGTAAAAGCACAAAGGCAATTGGTCTCTCTGGCGAGTTCTCGTATGTAACGTCGAAGTGATTCGACTGAAAGTGTAACTGTTGTTCTTAGGACAACCAGCTCTATATGCTTTCAAGCCTAATTCAATATTATAACCTTCCTCTCCTTTGCTTTGTTTACTTGTAATTAAATCATGGTTTACATGTAATAGTGGGAATCCTGAAATTGTACTGATAGGCACTAAATCAAATCTGCAAACATTTTAAATGTTTTACACTGACAATTCTTTTATGTCACTTTATCTTTTGAGGCACCTGTTAAAAATATTACTCGGTTAGCATATTCTTGATTCACGAAATATTCATCATCTTTTGACCATCTGAGTCTTTGGAATACCTTACCTCAAAATTTTAAATAATGACATGGGACTCATTTATTTATTTATTTTTTTCTTTAATTTATTGTTTAACAATTTTATCATTTGTAAGGTGCCTTGAAAGATGAAAAATAATTATTTTTAACAGGAACCGGAACTGTTTGGTTATCAACATAATATATTCTTTTATGTTTAAAGAAGAAGGGTAAATGATGATAGAATTTTCATTTTTGTCTATCCCTTTAAGGTGCTTTAACAGGACCTCTGCTTAATATGCATTCAGTGTAATTATATTGGATTCACAGGGCTATTCAGGCACCATCTGAAATGAGGATTAGACAGACCTGGGATGCTAGTTTAATTGCTTTTTGCTAGGTGCTGATCACACTGGAATGGGCCGCACTCATCTCACACTGTGAAAGAGTACATAGCTACAGGGATTATTAGGCAGGCGCATGACGAGATGCCCTGCTACTGAAAGACCCTTCTGGCCCAGACACCTATTAATCAGCTATATTCCAGCGTAATACGTTCATCAGGCATATAGCGGTGGCTTTAGAGTCAATTAGTTGACATCTCCCATCAAAATGAGCGGCTGGGGGAAGGAAACACTGTATGTGCATGCATACATGACAAAGATACAACACAAGCTTCAACTGGCACAAACGTTATCTGAGAAATATGAAGTCATTGAACATAATGAGAATCACTCACAAATAAAGGCACGTCTAAACAATGCAGAAGGCAACCAGATACATTTAATTACAGACTTGTGTTTCTCAGGCTTCGCAGATTGGTTTACTATACATTTTTTTCCATACAATATGAATTTCTTTCAATCAGGATCAGGCTGAAATTACATCTTGTTGAGACAAACAATAAATGAGTTTAACTGCTTCCGCTCTCATGTGTAAAGACTGACAGTTCCTCTCTCTTTGTATTCAAACCTCACAAACAATATTTGATCCTATGACAATCTTTATGGCCTTCTTTTAGCCTAAAAACCCCAAATATAGCATAAGGGGTGATGTTATTTCATGAAGATAACCAACCAAAAGAGATGTGTCCTTGTACAAAACACTTTTCTATTAAATCGTCAGGCTGAAAGTATGAACATAAAAGTACACAAGCATAATAAATCACAAAAGTACGTAGTCAAGTAAAAGATTGCGCCCTTTTAGTGTGAGTCGGACTGTGCGTTTCGACATGCAAAGTTCATTAAGTGTCTTTTTAAAGTTGTAGCTCACCTAAAGATGAAAATAGTGTTGTTATTATTATGTTTTCTGTGGAACATTAAAGATTTTTTGAGAATTTGTTCAGTGTTTATTCTCAGTTCTCCATACGATGGAAGTTAACTGTAACTATAACTGTTGGGTTACATTCTTTACTATATCTTTTATGTTCTACAGAAGAGCAAATGAGTGAACGATGACCGAATTTTCAATTTAGGTGAACTATCCCTTTGAGAAACAAGGCACATTTAGTACATTCCCTGCTTTGCTCTACATCAAGATTACAGTTATAACATTCCCTTATTATTTCATGACGAAATGGATCATTTTTATAGGAAACACACAGAAGTGGTGTCTCAACTGGGCAGGGGTGCCCAACCTTGTTCCTGGCGATCGACTGTCCTGCAAAGTTTAGCTCTAACCAAACACACCTGAAACAACTAATTACGTTTTTAAAGGCATGTGTGTTTGATAAGAGTTGGAGCTAAACTTTGCAAGACAGTCAATCGCCAGGAGCATGGTTGGGCAACCCTACACTAAGGGATAAAATATTCAACATTCAAACAAGAGTTCTTACATTTCATCATAATCTATAATAACCTCCTGTTAAACCAGAGCCAGTCTAAAAATACTTTCTTAAACAACCCATTTAAGACAAACTTAAATAACTAATCAGCATACAGTAATACAATTATAACTAAAACAAGACAAGATTTGTCAAAAAGCATGATGGAAAGTATACTGTAGATTTTGAATAAATACTTTTTTCAGAAAATTAAACATTTGAAATTATTAAAATAATATAACAACAAAAAACATTTAACAAAGTAACAAATAAGCATTATGCAGTGTAAGACTGAAATTCACATATAGTGCATTTTTACTTTAGAAGACACTAGGAGCCCTTAAATCTCACCAACTGCATTCAGCATTAATAAAATGGCACAACAGAAAGCTCATTGGATAAAGCTGCTCAAAGAAACATCAAAGAGACAGTCCATTCATGCTAATAACATGGCACTGCATGCATTAGATAAAAATATAGACTTTAAAATACACTTTGAAATATTTTTTTTAAGAATATATTCTGCTGTAATAATTTTTTCATTCAAACAAAGTTAAATCAGCATGCTAAAACTAAATTTTAAAAGAAAAAGATTGTAGTCAAAGGCAGCCTGCTGGTTGGGTCAATTAATGACTTGAGAGGACGTGTTTGTGTTCTGACCAGCGTGGGCACAGTGGTCAGCACTTTTTGGCATTTATTCAGCTTTGTGGTGGGAGACGCTGTCTGGTGGATGTTTTGGTTTGTAGTTGGGATTCAAACACCACCTCCACTGCGGTCAACCGAGACAGGTCCTCTCAGATCCAACCCCTCCTCTGCCGTCTTCATCAGGATAGCCAGGCGACTGTCAGAGATATGACCTCTCTGGACCGCACTCATGAGCTGAACCAATCAGAAAGCCAAACATTATTACCAATAATTTACCAATTATGATTTGAAATACAGCACCATTTGAAAGTTTGGGAGAGATGGGGATATTGAAATTTTGATGCACACCAACAATGAAGTTCTTCGTTCAAAAATATAAAAGTAAAAACATTAATATTGTAAAATCTTATTACAATCATGAATTTTACTACATGTGTCACATGGTCCAAGAGAAATAATTCTTAATATGCTGGCTTGATGCTCAAGATGCATCAAGCCAGCATGGATTGTGCCAATTGACGATAATATCATCTATCAACAATAGTCAGAGATATCACTTGTGGCTGATGCCTTTGATGATCAAGACAACTATTAATATTATTATTAGACTAGTATTATTATATAATTAATATTAAGGCTTATTTGTCCCAAAATATATCTTTCTGTGCAGTTTTACAGTGTTGCGTGTGATAACCAACCACACACAATTTCGTTTATGAAGTTTATGAATGCAGTGGCCAATCAGATTAGTCATAGCTAAAACACTGGAGTTTTGTTATTGACTGCACGCTCCCTGACTGAATTCAAATTAAATACATATTAAATTTTAAACACAAATTCAGTATTGGTTCACTGTCCAGCTATGAAGTATATAACTAAATATATAGTTGAGATCAAAAGTTTACACCCCCCTCTCAAAATTGGCAAAATGTAAATTATTTTACCAAAATAAGAGGGATTATGCAAAATGCATGTTATAGTTTATTTAGCATCATCAGAGATGTTTCCATATAATCCACAAGAGAAAATGACAGCCGAGTTTATTAAAAAGGAGCCTGCTCAAAAGTTTACACCCCCATGTGTTGTACCCGACTGATTCACAGCTCAGTTTTTTCTTTAATGATATTTATTTGGTTATTTGTCATGAACATTTAAACTACCTGCTGTTCTTCAGAAAAATCCTTCAGGTCTCACAAATTATTTGGTTGTGCCGCAATTTTGTGTAATTAAACCCTTTCCAATGATGACTGCATTATTTTGATATCCATCTCTTCACACTGAGAACACCTGTGAGCATGCAACTATTACGGAAAGTTCAAATGCTCACTGATTCTCCAGAAGAAAAAGAAACATGCATTAAGAGTCAGGGGGTGAAAACTTTTGAACAGAATAGAGATGTGTACATTTTTGAATAAATATCATATTTTTTTAATTTAGCACTGCCCTTCAGCGGCTGCAGAAGATAGTTACATGTTTGACCAATTGGTGTATGACATCAGTTCCGTATGTTTTAAAGACGCTCTGGAAGTACTTTGAATCAAAGCAATATAGAAATCCTGGCCAGGATGCGTCCTGGGAAAATGGCACGTATGGTCACCCTACATAAATGTAGTCTTAACCCAATACTTTGCTGTACTTAAATGCCTGGAACTAGGTCTCCAAAGGCATTACCAATATGGCCGCTAGGTGAACTGACCTGACCTAAACGAACTTTGGTTAAAGCCTGGTCTAGTAATTCAAAGGTTACTGGCTAAAACTGCAGAAAGGTTATTACTTTTAACACCTTTCTCCTGACCCATATATGGTAATCTAGTTCATGCTTCATTATAGTCAAAAGTACAGAAAAAGACCTGCTCGTTATTAATTAACTGAAACTCTAGAGACACCAGATCTACTTTATACTCCTCCTGACGTAGGTACGATATTTCAGAGAGACTAATCATTGTGAACCAGTCAGCTTATGACAAAACATAGATGTACTAACATGAAGATAACAAGCACTTTTAATTTTGAGGTTTTCACACCTACAACTACAAAATCCTGCCTGAAGACCAGAGTGACACCCAGACAAGCTGTAGTCTATAAATAGATGTTTTATACCTGTAAGAACTCATCCAGTTCCACTTGCCCGTTTTTGTTGAGGTCCACCTCATTGAGGATCTCATGGAGGGCGTTCTCATCAATCTGAATGCTGAGTCTCTGAAAGAACACAAATCAGTGATAGAATCAGTATCTAAGAGACATTAGCCTCAGGCTTAATGAAAATGTTAAGGACTGGATATAAACCAGAGACAATGAGAGCTGAGAGAATGACCGCCAATAAGCAATTTATGAGGGAAATTATTTAAAATCTAATTATTTGGTAATAAAAAACACGTGCTTCAATCCTGTGAAACTTTTGACCTCTGTTCTCCCCATCACTCCCATTGAAAACTAGGATGCTTCAAAGGTGAGTAAAAGACAGGATCATTTTTGGGTGAACTTTCCCTTTAAGGCACACATTCTACATGTAAATATGACTGCTAGAACAAACATTACTTTTTGCAATCCAAAAAATATCAATTTAAAATGTAAAAAATGCAATTATACACTGTAAACTTTGTGAGGGATTCTAACTTACCTCTAGCACTTGCTGTACATCCAGTGTTGTGATAAAGCCTTTACTCTCCTTATCAAATTTGTAGAAGCGCTTCTTATACCTGTCAATCATAATAATGGCAATATTAGAAAAGTCAGAGATGTAGGATCTTTGATACACTTAAACTCACACATTCATCTTATACCTTTCTATCTCTGGGACAGTGAGTGAGATCTCTGTTGTCTTGCTGAGCTGCTCAGAGCGTGCTTTATAACCCATCTCCAGGTACAGGAAATTCTTTGCTGCCTCAAGCTCTTCCTACAGACACACAAAAACAAACATAAAATGATAAAAAGCATTTTTCATGAATTTATTTTCCTGATCATAACAGTGGCATATTTAAGCACAGATTATTTTGTGAAGCTATTGTAGTAGCCTATAGCTTTCCAAATTGAAGAATGGGAAAATTAAAAACTTGGACACCAACATAAATCTCACAGTATGTGGCAAAGCGTTTTTCATCTAAAGGAGGCATTTACATTGAAGTCTTCAAGGCATAGCAATCAATCAATCTAATGTCAACAATTTAATTGTACGGGACAGAGAGACTTGACTTTCAACAATCAAAAACAATAATCAACTTTATTTCCCTTTTTTCTAGTACTACTCAACAGACTGCCAAGAGGCTCATAATATATTTCCAATATACTGCAAAAACATATTCCCCTGGTTTCACAGACAAGGCTTAACCCTAGTATAGACTAAAATGTATTATACTATGTATTTACTAATGCATTTGTTTTGTTGCACACCAGTAATGCTTTTTTTCTAAGGCATGTATAGAAAAAATAATTAAAGGTCCTAATTGAACTATGGCCTAATCCTGGCTTAGGCAAAGCCCTGTCTGTGAAACTGGGCCATTATGTTTCAAACTGATGTCAGATAGAGGTTGAAACACATAATACAGTATTTTTCCAGAAAGAAAAAACATTTTCATGAAAATAAATCAGTTTTTCTCAACATGCTGCCAAAAGCCTCATTATAGCTTTAAATATTTTAACAAACTGTAAAAAAAAAAAATTATAATAAAAAATTGCTTTAAAAATTAAGCAATAAAATAATTACCTAATTAAAAATAATAATTTTAAGGGTAAGATACAGAGTGAAACACGATCACATTCTGAAATTAAATATTATATAAAACAAAGATTATTGGAGCATATTTCATAAGACATTTTTGGTAGGAGCTACCATTATATACTAATATATATTTTCCACAATAGAATGAGAATGTGTGAGGATTCAGAGTGTTTTATGCAGCTGAAACACAGAAACATGCACATTCTTGCAACACACTGGCTGAGAATACTGTCTTGCCTGCGCTGGATCGAGGCTGCCGGCAGAGCATTGTGTCTGTATCCGTGCATGTGTTTGGTGGGTGTGGTGCACCTGCATTGTGAGCAGATCTGAGTGCTGAACTCATGGGAACTGAACAGTTTCAAAGCTGCACAGTGATCGGTGCTATTATTAGTGTTTCTGTTTATCAGACAGGAAACCTACGACCAACGTGCAAAAGCTGGAGAACTCAATCACTCCCCAATTGCACTACACACACAGTTTCAAACACTCCTCCGTAATAGCCGACGTAATAGCCATAGTCATCTTGAGGTGTTGTGCTGGGCGTTCATTGTACAACTGAACTGTGATCTTATCATGGACTGGAGACTTCTTGTTAAAGAGACTATTTAAGAGTCAAACTAACAATAGCTGAGGCCTATTATTAGCTGTTACCTAGATTAACCTGGCTGAGAACTTTAGCTTTCGGTCAAGACAAAAGAAACTGCAAGGGTCACAGGTTTTCACAACCAATAAATTCAAGTACTGAACTAATATGTTCTCATGAGTTTGAACTGTCTAAAGGTGAACTTAACGCAAATACTGCTTTCATTTTAATAATAAAAAAAAGAATCACTGTCAATCTGTATTACAAAGAAATAAGCCATGAGATAAATTACATACTTTCTTTTTTTGCTCAGTCCACTGCAGTTCTTTGCCCATGATCTCAACAATTCGTGGCAAAGCCTCGTCCGCAGCCTGCACGTTCAGAAAACCCAGTCGAGTTCGGCGAGAAATCACATCGATGGCTGTACATGCGTACTCCTTTACAGCGTACTGCACCTAAATCCAGACAGAAAACATTGATTGATTTTTGATTTGTTTAAGTCATATTGGATGGTGGATAGTATGTAGGAGTTACATGCATATTAACCCCACCATAATGTGGTGATAAAAAAATAAATAAAAATAAAAAAAGCTGTACATATAACAGTATTGTAAACTTTTGAGAGAATATCAACATTTTTAAATTAATCTAGATTCATCTAGATTAAAATGGCTCATTTGAATTCTGTCAAAGGCATTCAGAATATGTGTGCTACCTAAATAATGGCTAAAAATAAAGCCCTATTATACTTAAGATATCTGTGTGTCAGTACTGCCATCTTAAAAGTAGGGGTGTGAATTTTGGGTTCACAATTCAATTCAATAAGATTATTATTATCAACACAATGTTTTTCCTCTCCATTATTGCCGCTTGATTATTACTGATGAGATCATAGACAGTAGCAGCTTTAACAGGCTGCATTCAGACTAATGCACGGATCTCTTTCTTTATATCAGATGTTTTGCTCTGTTCTGAAAACATAACTGACGACGTGTACATCAGTTTTGTATAAAACCATTTGAAGATGCAAGTGCATTAAACCACAGCCGCGGTTTCATCAAATGGTACACTGCAAGTTAATCATCAGTATTTCAGAGTGCTTACCTCACTCTCTATGTAGGGAAATTCAGACACAAGGCGTTTCCCCAATATTGGCCATCTCTTGCCTGTCACCTGGGCCATTTTGGCCACTTCAAACGCTCTTCCTCCATAGGTGGCTGCCAGGTGCTGAGCAACCTGTGAGTGCAGAAAATAAACATGTTAAGAGATGTAACCATTATTAAAAAGACTCATGATTCAGCTTCCTTTTCCTATGTAGGAGACCCACTGTAACCAAAGCTAGATTTTAAACATTCACTTAGAGATGTTTTCTTTACTAGCTCATGAACAACTTTGCTTCATTAAGCCTTCAGACAAATAAACACGGCCCCGATTTTGATTCAAACTCTTCTTTTATATCTCTCACCAAAGGTCAAGTGCTGTCAAAAATATCTGCATGCTGACCTTTTTAAATATGCTGGCAAAACAACATCCATGGTAGCGCTACGGCTCCATCAAGCTCTCACGCTTCCAAACAAGAGGTTGCCAGACTTTCTCTGCCCCACAGGATCATGAGGGACTGAATGTTATGGAGCAGCTCTGACTGGCAGAATGCTAAATAGTTAGACTTCGAAGCCCACCTCGTTTTCTAAGCCGTAGTCTTGAACCAAGCGAATGTACAGGGTGGGGGTCCAGTCCTTCCCACCATCCAGCATCAGACCGACCGTCCTGCTGGGACTGGCTGAGAGGTTATGAGCCTTTATAGCTGCATCAAGAGTCTCCTCAGCCATAGAACGATAGGTTGTCCACTTCCCACCTACAGTAGACAGAGTGCTGTGAAATCTTTACACAGCCTCAGTGGAACAATTGTCAGTTGTTCCTCATTACAAAACCTCAACTCCTCATAACAAAAAAGTGTGTGTATAATTAATATTTAATGTTTTGATATTAATAAATTAATTGTTTTGATATTTTAAGGTATTGCTTTGATTTATTATAACATTGATCATTTAATTTTTAATTGTATACTACTATTTAAAAGTGTGGGGTCACTATTTATTTTTTTATTTAATACTCACATTCAGCATTGATGCATAAAATGATACAAAAATGCTACTTAAAAGGAATACTGTGGTTTTGAACTTTCTGTTTATCCTAAAAAGTGTTTTGATATTATGCATTGATATTAAGAAGTTGGACTGGAAAAAAGGAAAATATAAAATGCAATTAAAAAAAATTATAAAATGTAATTAAAGTAAATTAATAAATATATTATTCTTATAATTACTATTATTATTAATATTAACAAAAATAATAAAGAAATTACTATTCATTTTTGGGTGAACTATTCCTTTAACCTTTAAAAGTTAAACCATAATATTCTCAGTAAATATATTTATTTTGTTTTGTATTTCTAAACAAAAGTCTTTCAAACTTTCAAAAGAAAAAAAAATCATAATGTACAAAACTAAATGAATCCATTTAATGCAAGAAAATAGTTAAAAAATGGAGACCAAGGCTCAAGTTTTACTGACCAGCAATGGTGATGAGTCCGCTGTCGCTAATGTTGACGATGTGGTTACGACAGATGGACTGCGTGTCTTTGGAGTTGGGGTCGGTGACCAGCGGACGAATGCCACTCCAGGCCGCCAGGACATCCCCTCGCCGCACTGAGAACCAAAGAAATCAGAGACACTGACAACCTCTGACAGCTCCAGTGTCTGTAGTCTATCTGATTGACAGGACTACAATAGGCTATGAGATTGTATTTATGCAGTGTCCTGTTTACAGCTACATTCATACATACAAAGACATACAAATTTTGTTTGATAAATGACCAAAGGGGTACATGGGAAGCGAGACTGTACATAAAAACTTTTGTGCTTTGTTAAACCAACAAACCATTACTAGAACATCATGTATGAGACCTGAGTCAATTTCCCTATTGTGGTGACATCTCAAGCATTAATTATTAAGAGGGAGTTGTGTATCGATCTGCGGTACACCTGCCACTGTAATATGCAGGTTGATATTTCTGAATGGGGGGGAAAACAGAGACAGCACTCTCATTATCAAAGGGCATCTCTGAAACATTTATGACAAGGCTATGGAGCTCTGCGGATAGCAGACTAGGGAAACCAATAAACACACACACACACACACAGACCGCTGGGCTGTCGAATGCATTCAAGTAATCTAATTCTCAAGGGAAGAATTCAGTCCATTTTCATGCTGTGGAATGAACTCAAAGTACTCGAAAAGTCACAATCACTATATGCAATATATTGGCAACCATATTGACATAAGCTGTTATTAATTTTTTTCATTTTTAAAATTACCAGCATTGGTCAGATTAGACGGTCATCTGTACTTCTGCAGATGCTTTTATCCACAGCAACTTAAAACATACAATAACTGAATCCAATTTCAACAAGCAGTCTGTTTTTCAGGGTTCAGTATAAAGGATTTTATAGATTTTATTATTCTGTGAATTCCCTGGAAGGTACACCCACGGCAAGTCTGTGGAGGATTTAAGATTTTTTTTCAAAGTTTAAAAGTAAAAAATAAAATAAAAAATAAAAGTGTTCATACCTCTTTCATTATATATAATGTACACACATTTAAGAATAATCTCTTTATATCTTTCTAGGGAATTTCCCTTCTCACTTTCACCTTCGGTTTGCAAACCATGACAAAAAAAAAATTCAGTTGCATTCATACAATTCATTCATACAGCTTTGTACACATACACACATGAGAATATGCAACTGACTTTACAATTAAATTAAAATTAAAAACTCAATAACATTGCCAAGATCCAACAGTCGAGCTACAGGAGTATATGGGAGTACAGATTATTTTAATATAATACATTTTGTGTGAGTGTGTAAGTGATACAATTTTATAGTATAGACAGTTTCAACGACAACAACATAAACGTCTAGGTTACGAATGTAAACCACGTTCCCTGAAGGAGGGAACGGAGACGTTACGTTACATATGGGAACTCGCCAGAGAGACCAATTGCCTTTGAGCTTTATACAAAAGGCCAATGAATATTGGCGTGCTCTTGATTGCGCTCAGGTGCACCTCATCACTACGTGAGTAAAAGAGGGCACGAGCGCAGTACACATGCAGGTTTTCGCTGAAGAGCCGAGTCGGCGTCAGCGTGACCTCAGAGTCGTGGCACGAAAGTGTAACATCTCTGTTTCCTCCTTCAGGGAACGTGGGTTACGTTCGTAACCTAGACGTTACCCTTTCAGTCAAATCACTTCGATGTTACATATGGGAACACCCATGGAACAGCCAACGACCCTTGAGGCCACGTTACGCTGAGACCCCCCGCAGACAGGCAAGATACTTTCTCAAGTTTGTCAGCAGAGAGTCTGCACGTAACCTTCTCAACCCTCTGGGACCCAGGATGGAGGGCCCACAGGGCTGCCAGTTGTACTGAAGCAGGTGGTTGGGGAGCAGAGCACATAACTAAACACATCGTTTCTGCATGTGGAAATAAAGAAATGCAATATATCGTTAAGATTATGTATAAAAATGCCGCACGGATCCCATGGGAGTGGCGCAGCAAACCGACACCAGCTGGCCTCCCGCTCACCTGCTGTCTTCAGTGAAGACACGGGAGGACACAGCCTCTTCACGAAGGTCGTAGAACCAGGCAAAGGTGTTGGGTGTCGCACAGCCCTACAGATATCTGCTAGATAGGCGCCATGAGCCAATGCATAGGACGAAGCGACACGCCTTGTTGAGTGAGGTCCCAATCCTAAGGGGCAAGGCTCTCCCTGGTATAGACAGGCCAGGGAGATGGCTTCAACCACCCAATGAGCCAACCTCTGTTTGGAGACAGCATTCCCTTTCTGCGGTCCACCATAGCAAATAAAGAGCTGCTGGGAGCGTCTGATGCTCAGAGTGCTGTCAGTGTAGAGGTGCAATGCACGTACAGGACACAACAACTCTAAGGCTGGGTCTGCCTCCTCCCGGGGCAGAGCTTGCAGGTTCACTACCTGATCGCGGAAGGGCGTGGTAGGAACCTTGGGAACGTAGCCGGGGTCTCTCTAGGCACTCTTCGCCGACAGAGAAGGCTTTTAGGTCCCCCACCCTCTTAATGGAGGCCAGCGCAGTCAGAAGCACTGTTTTCAGCATCAGATACTTAAGATCTGCTGACTGGAGGGGCTTGAAAGGAGCCTGCCGCAGGCCATGTAGGGCGACGACATGTACAAGATGTGGTCTCGGGGGATTAACCTGCCGCTGACGGGAACCGAACGATGAGTTGGTGCTTCCCGAGGGACGCACCCACCACTGCATCATGGTATGCAATGCAGTGACATACACTTTAAGAGTTGAAGGGGACAGCTTGCGCTCCAACTTCTCTTACATGAAAAAAAGCATGAATGCGATCGTGCATCTCTGTGGGTCCTTTCTGTTAGAGGAGCACCAGTCGACGAACAGACCCCCTCTCAGAGCGTAAGCCTGCCTCGTAGAGGGAGCTCTCTATCCCAGCGCATGAAAGGCCGGAAAGGTCTGACGCGTCCCGTCTAGGTACCAGATGTGCAGGTTCAAAAGATCGGGGTGCGGGTGCCATATCGTGCACATCCCCTGAGAAAGAAGGTCCTTCCTCAAGGGGATCTTTCAGAGTGCATCCCTGCCGAGTAATTTCTTGGACTCGTGGAGGGAATAAAAACAACCGGCAATGGGCAGACTCGGGGGAGGCAAAGAGGTCTATCTTGGCCTCGGCGAAGTGGCTCCATATCAGCTGGACTACCTGAGGGTGGAACCGCCATTCTCCAGGGTGAATCGGCTGATCGGCTGCACGGTTGAGTATCCCTGGAATGTGAACAGCGCACAGCAATTTCAGCTGCTTGTGACTCCACAAGAGCAGATGGCGGGCGAGTTGTGACATGCGGCGGGAGCGTACATGGCAGGAGCGTTTGTTGATGTACGCAACGACCGCTGTGTTGTCAACCCGGACCAGCACGTGCTTGTGGCGGAGCGTCGGAAGAAAGCGACGCAGTGCTACAGTGCTAGACGTACTGCTAACAACTTGAGGCAACCTGTGGGCCGACGGCAGCTGAGTGCACAGAAGCTCCCCGCTTCCCTCCGGGAGTGGGGATGGAGATGTCATCGTCACCCGAAGAGCAGTCCTCATCACCTCCGGGTTGCCTGCCTTAGGAACGCTTCGCACTTCTGCCGGTGTTTCTGGCCAATCCCTGAGCAGCAGGTGGCGCCCCTCGCCCACGGCCAGCTCAACGATGGGCCGCCAGTTGGGGATCGTGTGCCTCGGCGGGGGTGGAGCAGAGCTCAGCCTCTCGGGGCACCCTGAAGGACACACTTGGCCCTGTTACGGGCGGAGCGGTCTACGCCAGAGGCTTGCGGGACTGTTACACCAGATGGAACATTCTGGACAGTCACCTGGAGGTCCGCCATGCGCCTCGGCGTGGGAGTCGTGAACTTGGATCCGCTGACAGCTGCCCAGAAAATGCTGTCAGACGAGAGAGCAGAAAGATCGCAGGAACTCTTGAAGTGAGGACACTCCACTCTACCGTTCTCCAGAACTCAGTTGAGGGGGTCTGCTTAAGCCCAGAACGGCGAAGGCTCTGAAGCGAAAGCTGCATGTGCACTGTGCTCGTGCCCTCTTATACTCACGTAGTGATGAGCGCAATCAAGTGCACACCAATATTCATTGGCCTTTTGTATAAAGCTCAAAGGCAATTGGTCTCTCTGGCAAGTTCCCATATGTAACGTTGAAGTGATTCGACTGAAAGGGTAACAAACGTTACTGTGCATGCGTGCTTTTGTGGCCCTAACTTAACTTCCGATAGACATCCAAATAGAATCAATAACAACAGCTACATCCTTCTAGTTTAGATGCTTTTAGCATGAGAAACAAGAGGTTTCCCAGTAACGGCTGCGGATGCAAGATGAAATGAAAATGACATTTTCTAAAGAATTCTTCCTTCAGAAATACAGTGATATAAAAACACCCACGCTTCGGTTTGATTTTTAAATGTGCATCACATGCTCATGTTCATTCAACGAAGCCTTTTTGAAAATTGGTTGCCAGCCACAATAACCTGAGACCAACTTCATTTCTCATTATTAGCTGCATTTGTAGCCCGTGACACTAACCAGACCGCTAAACAAACACAGACCGGAAGTTAACTTAGGTCCAGTCCGTCCATAGTATTATATTTGCTATTATATCATTAATAAACAACATACAAACAATTGTTCATTTAACTTGAAATTCTATTTTGGTGTTAAATAATTCTGTTTTATTTTTAATGCAGCCCTCCTTTAAACAGGCCAGATTTGTCAAATCTCTCTGTTCATCTCATTCAATCATTCTTGTTTCTCTCACACACAGTATCTGAACTGGAGGGACAAACAACAAGATCTTGTCTGTTGCCCCGACATTGTCATTGTGACAAATCTCCCACAGCCAAATCCCTTTAGCTGCCTTCACTAGAGTCCAGTCCAAGCCTTAACCCTCCATCCAGGCAAGGTCCCTGTGTCATTCCATCCTTTTTCTCCACGATCTGCTTTATTCACACTCTCATACAACACTCCGGTCAATGGAGTCGCTTGGTTGCTCATTCACACCCTGAAAAGAGCAGAAGACACCCAGACACACGGCGGCCGTCACATTGCGGTTTATGAGCACACGTAATGTTAATAACAGACAGCCGGGTGACTTTCTACAGTAGCTGAAAGACACATGCGGTGCGGAATGAGATAACGAGACTCAACAAACTCTTAACGACTTGCCTAACAATCAGAGAAAGGAGGAAGCATTTTTTGTGAAGGAAAATTAGTTATGAAGCTAATCAATCAAGCAATCAAGACTGCATCCACGGCGCTTTAAACAATTAGACGACTGCGCTCAAAAATCAATACCTCCACTTTCAAAAGAAGACGCTTGGAATAGTTATTAGTCCCAACTAGTAGTTACTAGACTCAATGCAACCAAGGCAAGCCATTCTGTCTATACTCCTTTATAGGAGTATACTGTCTATACTGTCTGTCTGTTCATTTACATGCATGCAGAAATAAAGTATGTTCATCTTTCATAATTAAGTTCATTATTGAAAAAATGTCTAAAACATTGTCATCCATTCATACACTACAATTCAAATGTTTAGGGTCAGTAAGATTTCTTTAAAGAAATTAATATATTTATTCAGCAAGGACAAATGAAATTGAACACAAGTGACAGTAAAGATTACATTATTAAGCAAACTTTCTCTGCTTTGCCATCATAATAATTAATATTACAAATATCTAATACAATGCATTAAATAAATTAAACTCTGTCTAAATGTTGCTATTGCATTTATTTTATTATATATCAAATGAAAGCAGCATTGCTAATCATAAGAGACTTGAAACGTGAAAAAATAATATAATAAAACCTTTCAGACCCCAAACTTTAGAACGATATGGCATATATAAATTCAGTAACACTTTCTGCAAACTGTTTGCTTTAAAAAAAAATCTTTATCTAACCATCCTCATTTTGAGAAAATCTTTTCCCCATTAACAAAAAATCACTTCTCAAAATGTCAATGCTTTTATAAAAAAATAAATAAAAAAATTGGTTACCAGTAACTGTTTCTACATGTGTTCTTCCACCATTGTGAACAGAACAGTACTACAGTCCTCTGGAAGCATTGCCTGCATTTCTTGTTTCTCTATTCTACAGCACCACAACAGTGCTACTGAATCTACAGCAAGAACCAGGAGCGTATACAGGTGTTACAGGGGAATGTGTTTGAGGAATGTGTTTTCAACCAAGGGGGGGTCCCAGAATCCCTAGTGATGCCCCTGCCAAGAACAATTCCTAAATGAGGGAATGAATCTTCTTCAGGTAATCAAAACAATACAACACAAACAGTATAATACAGACTTATCTGCAATTACTGCCAACTCTAAAGGTAATGCAGGTACATAATGTAAATAACATTAAGTTTCTTGCACAGACCAATTGTTTTGCTTTATAACATCGCAATATATTGTCAGAAGCCATTGGTATTAATTCTGTGATACCTGATAATAACTCTCAGCATTAACATTTTATGAATCAACGAGCTTTGGTAGGTGACTTCTATCAAAAACATCTAACAAGTTCTTAAAGAATGAATGGAATTTGAATAGTTAAGAAGAATCTGTCATATACATTGACCTGCTAAATCATTAAAAATATTTTTTTTTTTCAGTGAACCAGGACATAAGGGGTTTATAAGGGGTGACCAACACAATCTACCAAGCACAACACAAATTAGTGTAAGGATATGTTTGTATCCGTGTAATGTGTTCTTCTGGCATTCTGAATAAATTAATACGTGTCTCCCTGCTACCATACACTTGCTGTTCTCTCTTTTTTGGGCATTAAATAATGGCCCAAATACCAGTAATGTGATGCGCCAGACGTTAACACATGCATTGCATGATTCATTTACTACTCTCCTCCCATAAACTTTGCATCTGATCTGTAAGGGAAACTTCTACAAATGCATATTCAATCAAGTCAGGTGCAAAAATAACTGTCGGTGCTAATTTTTCACTGCACGTCTTTACATTTTAACACCAAAAAAAAACTGTACGTGCTGGTGCAAGCTGTTAGTAAATCTGGCCCAATGTGTACTATTGCATTTTTTTTTTAATTTTCAGTTTTCCTTTTGGTCTAAGTGTAGCAGCATATTTTATTCGAAAACGTTTCATAAGAAAAAAAAAGCATGGACAGGGGTAGTATTACCTTCCACGTCAGGGCTGAGGTAATTGCGTACTTCGCTCAGGATGAAGTTGATGTCATCCTCCACTGGGATGGGATGGGCTGTGACTTCAGTGGGCGTGTCTGTCGTGCCAGCGATAGTCATCTTCTCCCAGGGCAGGAAGAATATGACACGGCCATCACTGGTGGCGGGGTCTAACAGCCCCATGTTGTCCGGGCTGCAATTGGTAGGAAGAATACACACGTACGTAATCTCTCCTTAACACGGCCACACCATAAAATTACAGTTGATGGGAAAAAAGGTAGAATATGATTGAAGGATTCAGGAGAGTACCTGTAATATCCAGGGATGACAATGTGCACTCCTGCACTAGGCTGGCAGATGTTGGCATTTTTCTGGTTGTCCATTTTGCGCAGTGAGTCAGTGAAGGGGCCGGTAGCGTTAATGACACATTTGGCACGAATGTCAAACTCCTGCCCTGTGAATGGCAGAGTGAGGTGTTACACTAACTGTTACACAGGGGTCATTTGCTGAGGAGAGAAGACACGTCTCTTCATAAAAGAACATTAGCAGAAAATTTAAAGGGGTTACTGAGAGATGGTTAGCTAGTGCTGGGTTGTGGGGAAATTAAACTTCAAAAGAAAGCAAAGATTTAAGAAATAGAACTCATCTCGTGTCTTAAGGTGCAGTCACATTTACCATACGCAATAGGTTATTTTGTACAAGAGTGAAAGATTCCATGCTTACAGTATGTTTCATACAATTTCTTTGAATGTTGCTTGGTTTGAAAGTGACTACTGTGTAAGCTGTACATTTCATGTGCGTTCGTAACATCTGTCTTACTCAAAAGTTAATTTGAATTGTAATTTTTATGTCAATAAAACAATTACAATATCGGACTGGGCATATCTTACCTGTGACGATGTCTCGGCAGTGGGCTCCACAAACTTTTTCTTGGCCTGTTTTTGGGTCTGGTTTCTTTAGAAGATGAACCACCTCTGTGTAGTTAGCAATAGCAGCACCATGCCGGGCCGCTGTAAGAGCAATGGCCAGGTTCATACGGGCGTCATTGTGTTGTCCTGAAAAGAGCCAGAGCAGAATGTGTCACATATACAAAAACAGTTTTTACAGTTCTCATCACAAATATAAAAGTAAACATATTGCCTAACCTCTAACTTTAGTTAAAGGTGCCATAGAATGCATTGAGAGAATATTTTCAATTGTTCTCTGATATGTACATAGAAGGTATGTAGCTTAG
>JAUMHQ010000058.1:4614692-4633016 GCA_032361165.1 Enteromius paludinosus
TTGAGACTCACAGTATGTTATGTCCATGTACTGAACTGTTATTATTCAACCATGCCAAGCTAAATTCAGTTTTCCTTTCTATGGCACCTTTAATAACCTCAAAACTACACAGTAGCCACACACACCTTTAGTCAAACATTTAAATAGAGTTTTAAATATTGTAATCTAACAGTTACAATAACTTGTTTTTTTTTTCTGTACTTTATTTATATTTACTTGATTTCTATACAGTTTTTAAAAAATAGGACATCTCCAAAAGAACGTTTCATCAGAACTAGCTCATTTCTGGGTACAAATTCATTCCCAAAACATGGTTATGTAGGCACACAATGTTTTTCTGTACATGCCAGAGGCCACTGCACCCTGTTAAGAATCTTTTCTTGATTGCAGTGTTTGAAGTGGCGCGACTGTGTTCAATATTGTTATAGGGCCTTTTGAGGCATTTAAACGATTTCAGACACATTTGAAACATGAATTACAGGAAACCTTGAAGCCAATGCGATATCACTCTATTACAGCAAAAAAAAGCCTCTATGTTCCGGGTCTGTGTTCTCTATGCTAAAGAACCAGAGGGATAGGTAACCCACGTAAGCATGTCTAATGCTAACACATGCTCAGGGCAACTCCACCAGACAATAAAATAATAACACAGGCAGGAAGCCTGTTTAAAGGGCACACTTCTCAAAGAATAATGTGCGGTGAAGGCACCAGCATGCTTTGTTAGAGATCCCATGAACCTGGGTTTGCCTCAGCTCTCATGGCTCTGTGCTTGAATCAAATTACCCATGTAGAGAAGGATAATACAAACATATGCATGTAGGAATATTGTTAATATCATGTAAGAGGACAAATCACAGCTCACATGGAAAGCTGTGTCCCGCAGCAGTAGACTAGAAACGCTTGGTTGAGCTTGAATGTTTATTAGAGTACAGCTTGCAGGTATGGCAAAAAGAGCAGGGCTTTTGTGCTGCAAGCGGAATTCTAATGAAATAAAGAAACCGCGACATTACAAATGACTGAAAACGCAGATAAGGGAGTTTTAGCGTCAGATTAGATTAATAAAAAAAGACCTACAGAAAGAATGAATGACATATCATAGCGGAGGAGGGAAGTGACGGGCGACCGTGCATGTGGATGAGATAGTAAAAGAAAGAAAGGGAGAGAGGACTCAAGGAGGATGAGGGACAGGAAGAGAAGAAGCGAGAGAGTGCGATGCGAGTAGGGGAAAGAGAGAGAGAGGGAGAGAAATAGAGGGAGGCAAATAGCGACAGGCAGGCTGCGATCTCCAGCGGAGAAGGTCAGATTCGGAAATGTCACGGCCGTGATTGTTCCAGATTGAATAATTGGAGAGAAAAGCCGGCTGACAACCCAGGGGAAGGAGGGATGGTGGGTGTGGGGGGGGGACGGACGTGGGGAGAAGAAGGAATAAAACCTCTAAACTGTCATTACAATCGCCGGCTTCGATTCTCCACACACATACATACGCAAATGAAGACGCGCGCTTTTTAACGCAGTCGCTGGCGGCACGTAAACACATCGCGGCAGGGAACAGAGCATCCAGACGTCTCTTCGCCTCTGTTTCTCCCACAGATGGACGCGATGTGACAGATCGCTGCTCAGATAGCCGCCGCGCTCCCCCTGAATATAAGCTGCCCGCGCACCCTGCGAGGGACAGTGTGTATCAATGCGGGCCAAATGTAGTTTGACAGGAAGCACCGGAAGGCAGGGTTGGTGGGCGGGGCTTGTGGTGCCACGGAGGGGACCTTGAGTAAAGAGGACACATTCTGCACACCCAGACTAACCAGGAACATATGGAAGTTTTGCCTGGTGGCAGCCTCAGGCCACAGTCGGGCTTACAGAGACACGGGCTATGAGTTCGGTCGCAACAGCCGGTGGCGGTTTTACAAAGATTATGCAGGAATGTCAAGAGACAAATGAGATTGCACAAATCCCAGTAGTAGATGTTTTGGTCCCACTTTATATTAACTGTACTTGCATTCACTTATTGCATGCATAAATGTTTTTACATTGTACTTATATTTACAGAACTACCAGCATGTAATTACATCAGGTAATTCATTTCTGTAAATACACTTTTGGCCCATCCCTTACACCTTAACTCACCCTTAAACCTACCAATCACCTCCAAACTTAATCAGTATCCCACCTTAACAGCAGTAAAAGTACTTTGCAATACAATATGAACACAGTAAGTGTTATTACTAGTAGTTAGGGCCACTTAATATAAAGTAGGACCAAATCATTGTTATCAATTACAAACCTCTTGTCCACAGGCTTGGCAAAGGTTTCACTCATAAGGATTTTTACAGTTTTAAAAGTACAAAAAAAAGTTTTTTTTAGGAATGTTTCTTGAGCACCAAATCAAAAGAATCATGTGACACTGAGGACTGGAGTAACATTCAGCTTTGCCATCACAGGACTAAATTACATTTTAAATACATTAAAAAACGATAGTGTATGCAGTTAAAATGCATTTATTTATAGCATTTAAAATTGATTATTGACCAAAAGAGATGCGCATAGTTGCAGATCTGTAGAGACTGAAACCTTAGATTCGCTCCTGCTCACCATCATAGTAGACAATGGCTCCCACGAGTTTGTCTTTCTTCAGCATAGGGAAGAACTCCAGTGCTTTGCTCTTGCTCAGGATGTAGCTGCTCTTCAGGCACTGTGATCCAGCAACCAGGTCGTACATTTTAATGCCGGCCCAGTAATACGGCAGCTGCCACCACCTGTGAAGAACATCAACAACAAACATAAATTCAGTAAATGTATTCACTGCACAATCTGCATTAAAATGCACTAACATATTTTGAGTACCCTGGTGAAAAAAAAGAAGAAGAAAGAATCAGCTTAAACTTAATGAACAGCCTTGTCTGTTTATAAAGTGGCATCTAGCTAATGGCGATTTAAGCAGGATATATTAGGGCTGCACAATTATGACAAAAATTACAATTGTAATTGTGGTTACTAATTCCGATTATCACAATTTATACCATTGTTTGAAGTAACTGCATGCCATATTTTACATAAACAAGCTGAAAACACACTTTCATGCTTTCATATAATATTAAGCTTCAAATGTCAATTATACATTCGATTGGTTTATTCTTTAAATAAAAAAAAGCCAAACTATGAATGATATTATAATGTTATAAAACTAAAACAAAAATAATGAAAACACCCTTAAGATGACCTGTAAAAAGAGGCCTGAAGAAATAACATAATTGGACTTTGAACGATGAATTGCCACATTGAATGATTACATAAAATAATTGCGGCATCTGTAATTGTAATTGCAATTATAATATCGAGTAACTGTGCAAAGCCCTAGGATATATTACTAATAAAAATAGAAATGGTAGTATATGGCCAGAATTAGATTTGTGCAAGCATCACTAAGTCATATAGCACCTTGTGACATATTTGTTTGGAGTAAAAAAAAAAATAAAATCTGACAGGCAAATGATGTAATCTTGAGGTTTCTAATTTCTATGACCCTTTCACACTTCTCCGGCTGCTTTAAATATCAGAGCAAGGCATAAATGCCACGAGTAATTAGTAATGATGATGGTAAAGACAGGAAGATCCGTTAAAAACCCAGAATGACAAGGGGCAGAGACTGAGGAGGCGAGAGGTCCAGCATTGATCCACAGAATATCCGGACCCCACCTGCTGCAGGTGTCCATATGAAAGGTTCAATGCCATTTCTGTGAACTTATCAATGGATTTAAATACAGAAACTGTCTTCTGAATCTAGGATATCTCCAGTGTTTTCCTTTAACTTTCTTCTGTCTAAATCCCATAGTTCCATCCCTTTTTCCCTTTCAATGGTTAGTGTTTTTATTGTTATTTTGTCTATTGCAATTAGATAAAACTGGTTTTCATACTTGTAAACAGGAAGCATTATAGGTAAAGGTGCAGAAAGGTGGGGAGCGATGTTCAGCAGGTTGGCACGTTCATGAAGGGCCTCTTTCACCATCATGTACTAAAAAAGAAATGACTTTAGAGGAATACTACATACATATTTCCAAGACAAATCTGAATTCTAAAGTTATGTCATTTACCTTCTAAAACAAACCTGCAAAATATCTTTGATTAATCTTAATAGATGTTCATTTCTTCATAAATTAAAAACAACAACTCTAAAACCCCTTTTTAAATTATTCCTTTATTTTTATTTTTAAATTATATCCTTTAGATGCTTTATTTGACAGCAAATTTTGATAGATGCAATTAATATAAATGTGATAATGTATTTCAAGGTCATGTATTTTAAATAAGCATTTTTAAAAATTACATTAAGTTAACCAAGTTAACTAATTCAGCAAACAATTCTACCAGCAGTCGGTTAGAGTTAAACATGTTTAGAGTGCTTCTACTTAATAAAATCGATATATTGATAACCAATAACTTATTGAAACAGTTGCTGGTCAACTGTAAGTTTTGTTTATTCCACCTCCTCACTGATCCTTCAGATCTGCACTATCCTACTTAATGTTTGTGCTTTTTTCTGTCTGTCTGATGTGTTCAAAATGTCACAGCGGTGGCGTAAGCGGCCTTGCAATCCTTCTTCTAAATATTAGGGGCAAATAGGAAAAAATGGGGCCTTCACCTGCTCATAATCTAGTTTCATAATGGCTTTCTGCAGATAGCGGACTCCGCCGTGAATGAGCTTGGTGCTTCTGCTGCTGGTACCCGATGAAAAATCGCTCCGTTCTACCAGCGCGGTCTTCAGATCTGGACGAGGGGGCAGAAAGACAGGTAAGGAACAGATTAGACAATGCACTGGCATTTCAAGACCTTATGGTGCCAAATATTTAGACTGCAGCTGCTGTCATTTACATATGGCTTTCTCCACTATCTGTAATATCACAACATGATTATTGCACCCAGGCACATTCTCCTTGGCCTCTCGAGTGGAATACAACATCTAATGAGATTAAAACATCAAAATCCAATATAAATCATCACATTTAAGAAAGTAAAGAGCTAAATTAACCCTAAAAATGCCCGTCACAACAAACCTGCAAAATAAAAAAAAAGCTAAACTTTGTAAGAAAAAAAAGAAAAAAGTACTTACTCCGTGTGACAGCGTCTAAGGCACATCCGGAGCCCGTGGCTCCGCCGCCCACCACCAAGACATCAAACTCCTCTGTGTTTTTCAGTGTTGAAAGCTGCTCCTCTCTTGTTGGGAGAGCATCTTTAAACGGCACCTTTAGTTCACCCTGCGCTTCAACATATGCCAGCCGAGCCTGAACATATCCAGCAGGTGCAAAACAGAAAAAAGAACATATGAGTGGTCAAAGACTTATATATAAATAAGCTTTTCTTTAAAGATGCAATCCAGAATTGATATTCCATGAGCTTGTAACATGCATGTAAATTACAATCTTGCAAACTTCTGAGATTCCATTTATTGTTATGTACGCAGTGAATCTACATCAAAACAGGCTTTCATTCATTCTGGATTGATCTTTTAAATAACAGTAATAATAATAATAGTAAAGTAAATTAAAACAGATTAATTTGGATTAAATAAGACAAGAAAACATGTCTAGAAATTGACTAAAGAAACACTGAACATGCACTTCTCATCAAATCACATCAAGACGACAGAATACATTTCATGAAACATTATGTTAGTCAGCATGCCAAGACATTGGAATTAAGCAGAATGCATAATTGTTCATCTCAAATGTTGGGTTATCAAAGATATAGATCAGTTAATTCTAGGTTACAACGCTAGTTAAAAAAAAGAAATAAAAATTTTGCATTCATAACGCGCTCACTCTTTATGGCAATTTACACTGTGGCCTTACATATTATAAGAGTCAGCCATCATGTAAGCTTGAAACTCTTTTTAGTAAATCCTCTTCTTATAAAGTCAAACAGAGAGACCGCCGGTATGAAATTGTGAATGAACAGCTGCCAATCTATCGCTCGCATGAAAAAAAAAAAAAAAAAAAAAGTAAAATTCTAATGAAGAGAAAACAAGCCTATCGAGGGTTTTAGCCATAATGAAACGTTTTATTCATTTTTCTGTTAGCATTTGGCCTAAATGATTACATCAATCTGCCCCCAAAAGCCAGTAGGGTCCATTTGACTTGCAAATGACCAAATGAGCCCAGACATTTGCAATTTAGACAGTAATAGCATGTAAAAACAAGATTCAGTAATTAGTGTCTATTTCCAAGGACAGACATATTTAAAACATCCGCACACTATTAAGAGAGGCTGTCCTGCAATCAGGACAAGTGCATGACGGAAACAGAGAATTTCATGCAAATACGCAATCGGCCACCGCAGAGTGATACTTCAGCCAGAGTGTAACAGTGCCCTTGCCATAGAGGAGACAAACAGGCACTCACAAACACACACACACACACACTCACCAAATTAACATTACAATCCCAAAGATTAGCATCTGCCACATGCATGATTGCAAGCAATTTTTGAAAGAACATTCATTCTTTCTCTTTTGACTTTTGCTTACCCATTTAGGCTGCATTGAGATGACACGAGGGATAAATAAACAAATAAATGGAGAAACATCAGAACAAAAGTTTGTGTCAGTGAAGCACTTAACATGGGATGCAAATGTGACGTGAAGGTGATCTGATTGACGGATCTTGCAGAGTGTTCACATGGGTAAAAACATGTGAAGACTGTTAAAAAAATATCCAAACTCAAGATCCTCTTTAACTGTTTTTTTTTTTTTTTTGACAAATGAATCGCGTAGTGAAAATCTCCATGGAAACCATGTCCTTAAGAGTGCATAATTCTCTCGCTCCCTGGAGTTTCATTGGGATTGGAACAGTTGAGATGCAAGATAATGGACAAAATGGGCTTGGGAAGATTTAAATAAATGATGAGAGAGAAAATCAGGACTCCCATTGCTCTTCAAGGGTCTGTCTTTTTTTCTTCATTTGTTTCAGAAAGCCTTGTTGATTATCTTAATCTACTTGACCTTCCGTTATTTGGTATAGCATCTAAACAGACGAGACCCCTGGGGTTCTTACTAGTTTAAATACGGACAGAACATGGTGTGTGACACACTCCCTGATGGCGTGAATGGGGATCAGATTGTTCATGATTACATATTCAAGAGAGATCCTTTAAACAATGTGTGTATCACTGTTCAAGTGTAATCTCCCTTTAGCAAACAAAACCTGATTTTAATACGGTGGTCTACCCTAGAGAGAGAACGGGGTAAGTTTGGAGACTTGAGACAGTACCAAAGGTACAAATGAGAGTTTTCAGTGTATCTTAATCTTAATAAGATTTGTTGCACTCATTCAAGAAATCTCTCTCACATGAAAACAAGAATAAACCTTTATGAATTATAAATAGGGAATAGTTATAAATAGCTATAAATCGATCGTGGATTTAAGCTCAAACTACAGGGCCAGAGTAATACTGTCCATAATAAGGTTGTTTCTTTAAGGTCGTATAAACATACAGGGAACATTCCTGAGTCAGGACAAGACATGCTGTGGTACAGATGGGTGTGAACAGCTGCGGTGTGTGTATTCTGCCGTCTAACCTGTAGGAGTCACTGTATGGATGTGAGATGTGAAAACAAAAATGTTTGGTATTTGTCAAAAGAATTTGCCAAATCTTTATATTTAGACGGGATACGGTACAGCGACAACACTGATGATATTTAAAGCAATACCTGATTCTTCCTGTATTCAAAGAACTGTGATAGGCCGAAGGCTGTTGCTACAGCTCCGCCCCCTATTAGGGTTCCCTGCACTGCCTTTCTGAAAGCCATTGATCCCTGAAACAGATAAAAAGAAAAAAAGAAGTTCAAAAACATCATGTATTTCATTTCATTCAAGCATTTTGTAATGCACTGTGCATTATATAATACAGTTTAACAAAATAAAAAAATTAAAATATGACACGATGTCATTGTGTATAGTGCTTTTAAGTGTATTCTGTTCAATAATTGCCTTGGCTTCTGACTCCTTTATAATGTCTTCTTGAAATTATACTCAATTAACTAAAATGAGCTATTCTCAAGTCAAAAAAAAGAGAAAACATAAATTGTAAAAGGACTGACAAAGAGCGTACATAGGCTTTAAAATCTTGAAGAACATATGTTACATAGTTACATCATGAAAAGTTACTGATTTCATGTTAATTACAAAGGAAATACATTGCTATATAAGCCAGTCATACCGAGAAGCTAAAAAAAAAAAGGAAAACAGAATAAAATAACTTCCTTATCACCCCAATCATATTCCCTGACCTTGGCATGATACAGTAAAGTTAAACAAACCTGTAGCACGTGTTTACAACTCACCTGTGTTTTGTGTCACAATGAAACAAAACTGTTACGTCCAAGACTAGTCTGTATGAATCGTTAAACTGACAATCTCTGGTGAAGGTCAAAGTAAAGCCATTATCAATCTTGACCTAATGTTCTGGGTAGGGATGCAAGTCATTTCACTACATGATACTAGAGGAAGTGAATGAGTCATTCTTACTACACTGCTTGACTTCACGCCTGCCCCGCATGGTCCGTTTATGGCAAACCATGTGCATAGAGAGAGAGAGAGAGTGGAGCCACAACGTCTGACAGGGATCTTACAGGTTATTATTTTACAGTTCGTGTGCGAGAATCAAGCGAATAAGAGTCTCCTAAGCTGCAGTGTCAACCTGTACAGTAATTCATGCTAAAGTCAGCCTATTACCTCGCATCGGTCTTACCTCAAACCGTTTTTACTTCACTAGAAGAATCAGAACAGTCGCATTTATTCTCAGGTCATAAAGACAACGGTGATGTTTACAGACTCGTGTCATCCATCCACTCCATCACATGAATCCTATTATTGACATCGAATCAGCCATCACCCATCAAGCTCGTTGCAAATACTTCGTGCAATAACATTAAACAGACACAGCTTTGAATTTAACATATGATGAGGCAATTTCGATTACATACATTTTAAGAAGTGACAAATTATGGGCTGGAGCAACAGTAGCTGGCTCGCATCCAAGAATAGATCGGAGAGGATCGACGATCGACGGTAAATAAGAGGCTAAAGCAAGTATTATGCCGAAACCACTTGCTTTTACTTACTGCTTTTGGCGATGGTGATGATGGCGATGTCTAAAAAGGAAAATCATGGACAGTGAAGATATCAACTGTGATGTTACAATGTTACTTATTCAGGAATCCAGGAAGTACAATGACAGGAAGTATTTGACAGACAGATGGTTGGACCAATCAGTATAGAGCATTCACAGCTCTCATCCAATCGTTTTTAGGAAGGTGTGTCCAGCGGTCTAATTGCAGAGGGACTAGGAATAGAAAGGCGTTTTGTAAGACCATCGTTTATGAGAGACGGTTTACAAACACACTTAAGTCACTGTTTAAATCTTAGTTACCTCTTAGTTACACAGTAGAATTTAACAAATTACTTTGAAACGTGTGTTCAGCTATAGTGAATGTTTTTGAAAAATATATTACTCCCTTGTTTACAGCTAATTTTCTTTCTCTATTATGAGATGTCAAAGAATAGCCTATTGGAGGCACTATATATAGGATAGCAAGCACTTTAGAAGGTTTGTATTCTTCCCAAGGCACTTTAAAGTGTCAGTTGCACAGGTGAGACTTTCAGCCTAAAAAAGTTTAGCGCGACCGCTTCTAGCGTCATGGAGTTGGAAGCTGGTGACGTAGCGATGACGCAGCTTGCATCAGTCCAAACAAAGTTGCCTCTGTTACAGCGGGATTCCCTTCTCACAATGGAAACCCTTCACCGCTCAGAGAAAGTAATGGAATCAGATGAAACACATCCTAATCTATTGAAACTTTCCCTAAGCGTGATGCAGGTAGAAACAGATATGGCGTCACTACTGAACTACTGTGTTTCTAGCAATGCATACTTAGATTCAGGGTTATAAAGCAAGACTTTATTGTATGGCTGTATATTTTTCTTTAATATTTTTTCCTTGGATTTAATTTTCAGAATTTAATGGATTTCCCCCATCCAGCAGGCTATACAATTTCCACTGAATTCTGTAAAAGTCTGGCAACAGTAGAGCAATTTACTGTTTTGCACCTTTCTCCATAATCTTGTTTTCTTTTCTCTTTTTTTCCCCAATTCCTAATTTGTTGTTTTAATTTTCTTTAAATGTGTCTGATTTTTTTTTAACTAATCAGGATTTATTGCTGCATTTATTTATGAACTGGATATAACAGCAGATTAAGTTTTATTTGCTGTGCCATACTGACTGGCCAGACCCCAAAATAGTAACAATATTTCAGTTCGTTGCTTTAAATCAGTGAGATATGATCTCCTGTAGGTGGTTTCTATATTTGGTAACAGATAATGTGTAGGAAATTCAACTCATTTGACCCAGTGGACAGTCCCGCATATGCAAACGCGCAGGCGACTGAATTGCGCACAGGGCGCGATGAGAGCGCTGAAGAACAGTCCCTCTGTCCAGCGATCAGCTCGCGTCAAGGGGTGACGCGCCTGACGTCACGCCCTCTTTGCACGTGGGCTGTGGCATTTAGAGTTCTCATAAACAAAAGGCACATTGCGCTCTGGCTCCAGTCTTCGCGTGCTGTCGAAGGAGTAAGGTGCGCAAAGACAGTGGGTCTCCATGCAGACGGAACTTCTATCAACAGGAACAGCTACATGGATACATGATTTGCAACTCTTTAAATAGCGAGTTGAGGTATGTAACATTAAAAACATGATTTTAATATAGTAAAACTAAACTTAAAAATGCTTTTAAAATAAAATTTGTGGAAAGAATTGTAAAGCAAAACATCTACTATAAATAAGTGACCGTTTCTTGACTTTAGCCTTTATGTTTTTCCTTTTAAAAATATTAATTTTAATCTTGCCAACACCTTAAGATACATTTTGGAAAGTTAAGTTGAAGTCATCTGAGTGCCTTGATGTTACAAAAATATACCATGCAACTCGCACTGACATGCTTAAAGCGTAAGATATATGGTGATGTTGTTACTAATGACAAAATATTTCTTTCACAGAAAAGCAAACGAACGGAGAGGCACGCTCTGACATCAACCCCTGTTACGAGCCCTGACTTCAGAGATTGTTCCACGAGAGATAAAAGTAGCAGGTGCGCGGAGGTAAACTGAAGCAGGCCAGGGAAATGTATGTCAGAAAGTTTGCATACATTCTTTCCGATGGAAAATCCTGTATTTCAATGACTTCTTCTTAAGCAGAAGGTTAACTGTGGAAAAAAAATTAAAAGGGGTTTTATTTTAAAACTGAATAAAAATACATTCTCTTTTATTTGCGTATAAACAGGCACTTATTTCAAAAAGTCTGAAACTATAAAGCCTTTGAACAAATATTATGCACTCTGTCAGAGAAAGCCATAACAATTCAGTTCTCTAACACTGCAGCCATGCCCTGCGTCCAGGCTCAGTATGGGACATCACCTCCAGGAGCCAGCCCTGCATCTCAGAGTTACAGCTACAACACCACGGGAGAGTACAACTGCGACTTCCTAACGCCGGAGTTTGTCAAGTTTAGCATGGACCTGACTAACGCAGAAATAGCTGTCACTTCCTCGCTCCCCAGCTTCAGCACCTTTGTGGACACCTACAGCTCCAGCTACGACGTGAAGCCTCCCTGCCTCTACCAAATGTCCCACTCTGGGGATCAGCTGTCCATCAAGGTGGAGGAGATACCCGCACACAGCTACCATCAGCAACAGCATCATCATCATCATCATCCTCATCAGCCCCACCAGGCTGAGGAGAACCTACCCCATACCGGACCTATTTACTATAAACCGTCCTCCCCAAACATCTCCCAATCACCCAGTTTCCCGGCGCCTCCGCACCACACGTGGGAAGACAGCGGGTCCCTTCACAGTTTTCATCAGAACTACCTGGCGACCTCACACATGATAGACCAGCAGCGGAAAAACGCGATGTCTCGGTTGTTCTCGTTCAAGCAGTCTGCTGTGGACACGCCGATGTCAAGCTGCCAGATGCGCTTCGATGGGTCTCTGCACGTGTCTATGGGCCCGGACACCCCGGGTGCGCATCGTGCGCTGGACAGTTTTGCTTTACCGGCACCTCCGAGGAAACAGCACGCTATGGGTTTATCCCATTCGCTTAACGTCGGACATCCTTTACTGGAAAGCCCGGTGGCCTCACCCCCTGCTAGAGGATCTCCCTCCAGCGAGGGTCTGTGCGCTGTGTGCGGGGACAACGCAGCCTGTCAACACTACGGGGTGCGCACATGCGAGGGGTGCAAAGGATTCTTCAAGGTACGCCTATGCTTATTACAGTCATATAGTCTCACTGGGGTAAATGATTAGCCTATAGTTAATCTAGGATCTGAACCTATAACCTTTCGGTTACCTGCTCAACTAGAGACTGGTACAAGAAAATGCATGGTTTAGAACTGATCTACAGTAGCCTAGGCTACCCTTAATTATCTCAGTTGTATTGATTTGACCCAATATGCACCTAGGGGCACCTCCGTTCATCTCTGCCACCATTACTTTCGTCTGGAATTAAATTGGTTTGTGCTGAGAGTCGTATCGCGCCTAACCGAGCGTAACGGAACTCCCAGCGGTGACATTAAGACCGCTCTTTATGTCACCGCCGTGATAGAATAATCTCGCTAATCCGACAAGAGGGGTCGCGGAGAGAGCGCCGGGGGACCCCAAATTATGGCTGCCCACGGATCTGTATTTACCGAATGTCTGCTCCGTCCGGCCCTTGAATGTATTACACAGCTTTTCATTGGAGTGCAGGGTTTGAGTGTCCTGTTCTATTGTAACTTCATACTGTGATTGCAGTTCAAGTTGTCCACGCGAATGGAGTAGATTTACATGCAATTAATACATGCATGTGCTGTTTCTTTGTAGCGCACGGTGCAGAAAAACGCCAAATACGTTTGTCTGGCAAACAAAAACTGTCCTGTGGATAAAAGACGGCGAAATCGATGTCAGTATTGCCGTTTTCAAAAGTGCCTGGTCGTGGGGATGGTGAAGGAAGGTAATGTCCAGCCCTTTTTCTGTTTTATTCACATGGCCAATCACTATTTCTTTAAAATAAAGAGATGTGGCGTCATATTGTGGTGCGGCGTGTATAACCAATATATATATTTTTTTACAGTTGTAAGAACAGCCAGTTTAAAAGGTCGAAGAGGTCGACTCCCCTCCAAACCTAAAAGTCCGCAGGAAATCCCTGTCTCTATGACACCCGTCAATCTCCTGAACGCCATAGTGAGAGCGCACATAGACTCCAACCCCTCCATGGCCCGCCTGGACTACTCTAAAGTAAGCATCAAACTTTGTTTAAAATGTTAAGCTTTTGGCAATAATTTAACAACTATTCAACATTCAATCGACAGTCAATTTTCAGAAGCAACGATAGAATATGTGAGAGTTTAATTTACACATAAGAGAGCAAAGTTGCCTTTAATGATAAAGTTTTATTTGAACAAATCTTTCTCCTATTTTCTTTTTGTAGTTTCAAGCTAGTCCCGAGTATCACGGTGGAGGAGATGAATCTCTGCACATTCAGCAGTTCTACGATCTCCTCACTGCTTCAATGAGCATCATCCGCGGATGGGCCGAAAAAATCCCCGGCTTTACAGAGCTGCCCAAATGCGACCAGGAACTGCTTTTCGAATCCGCCTTCCTCGAACTTTTCGTGCTGCGGCTGGCTTACAGGTAAGCAGTTATATTATAATCTAAAAACGGACTCGCTTTTTTTCTGGATCTAAACAATCACTTTATATACATTTTCAGATCTAACCTGGCAGAGGACAAACTTATTTTCTGCAATGGAGTGGTTTTACACAAGTTGCAGTGCGTGCGAGGCTTTGGGGAGTGGATCGACTCTATCGTCGACTTTTCTTCCAACCTTCAGAACATGAGCATAGACGTCTCTGCCTTCTCCTGCATAGCTGCTCTCACCATAGTTACAGGTAAGACATGTCTGACCTTTTCCAAGCGATGCGCAGAATATACAGCGCGCTTCAGACCTCTGACGGACTGTTTCTTATCTCCATAGAGAGACACGGACTAAAAGAGCCCAAGAAGACAGAGGAACTTCAAAACAAGCTCATAAACTGTCTGAAGGATCAGGTGTCCTGTAGTGGAGAATTGTCTAAACTGTTGGAGAAGCTGCCGGAGGTGCGCGCACTGTGCACGCAGGGACTGCAGCGCATCTTTTACTTGAAACTGGAGGATTTGGTTCCCACGCCTGCGATCATTGACAAACTCTTTCACGATACCTTACCGTTCTGAACAATCTGCTGAACTGCGACAATTTCATAAAACCTTCACGAATCCTTAAAAGTGGCGGACTTGAAGAAATTATATTGCCGGATGGATTTTTTCTTTTAATGTTTGATGCACGGCTGCCCGGGGACAAAAGTGAACAGCTCTGTTCAAGACAACCGCGGAGGATATAATATCAATAGAATATTTAAAACAATGCGAATTAAAATATTGTGGAGAGAAAAGGACTATTATGCCTGTTTAAAGTGTATTCAGTTATATACTGAGAAAAGTGCGGTGTGGTGGAAATGTATTTGTATTGTCACGCGTTATATTGTTTATGTTACCTGCAAAGCATTTATATACAACTTCTCATGTGTTATGCAAGATGTAGCCTAATGATTTAAGGGATCAAAATAATTTTGACAAGGTACTTTAACCACTAGCTAAGTCATTATGCATTAAGAATAGGGATTGTATTGAGTGAGCAGAAGAATTTATCTATGAAACTATCTGCAACATTTCAGATTTCAGAATGGATAACAGCATAGAGCACGTTTTTTTGTTTATGGTTTCATTAGTGAATTTTATTGTTATTAAGACATGAATTGCTTTTTTACAGTTCAGAAAGTATGCATGGAATTCGTTATGAGCTATTAACTTTCTCCAGCACTTTTAATTAATTTCATATTGAAATAATGTCCGGTTTACGTGCAACTTGTTTAAAATTCTTAACATCATGCTTATATTTCAGATCATTGTTTTCTATGATGTTATGGTTTTTGCACTGCATTCTATGTTAAGCTTCTCTCATCTAGTGTATTGCTGAATAAACCTAACTATTATATATTTTCTCTCGCTTTGTCAATATGATTTAGGCTACTTGTGTTCTATTAAACTTCCAAATTTACTTATGAAAGTTTTGAATGACTATTTCATTAAATACTGAAACGAAAAAAGCAAAACTAAACACATCTTCGGCGGCAATATTTTATAGGAAGCCTTTCTTCAGAAGATTTTGTTTTATTAAACAAATAAGGAGGAATTATTGAAAATGTCCGGCGAATAATTTCCAATGAAACTGCCACATATTACTGCAAAGTAAAAAAATAAATAAATTAACTAAAAGCTCATTAGCCTAATTCTGTACTAACTTTTATGACAGAACTCAGATGATTTCGAAGTTAGCCGTTAAATCTGGAAACCCTATCACGAATGAAAAACGTTCTCCTTAATTAATACCCTTTTGCTTTACATTTTTTCACATGTTCAATATTCTCCCCAAATTACCACGATAATTTTGTAGAGTAAGCAACCCTCCAGCTCTAGCCTATATGAAATGACAGTAACTGTTCTATCGTTTAACAGCAGTTTCGTCTCTCAGCGTAGCCTGAAATGTTTAAAAGGTCATATCTTTATAGAATGAAATAACAAAACACAATCAGGATGCAACAGCCTGTGAAACATTTCAGACAAGAGTGGAGACACACAGGTAGTCAGCGCTTTTACCTCGTTACGATTTGTTTTAGCCTACAACACCAAAAGTTTAATGCTACGAAATGTGAAGGATATTCAAAAACGCAGATTCGACAAATCAATACTTTTACACAAAGGACATAAAGATAGGTTTGACTAAAATACAGCATGATATATAGGTCTAAAACGGACTAAACCATTGTCAGAAACTCTGCTGTTAAAGATTATTAGAAGTCTGTCCCCTCTTCCTCTTTTCTATCTTTCCTCCCTCTCATTATTGAGGCGATAAAAATACCGATGAAATCATTACAGATTGTTCAGTTTGGTCCTGGCATTCAGTTTAACCATTGAATGAGTTTCACATATTTTTTATTTAATTGTAAGCCAGTCCAAATGTCTCAGATTTCAGTTTGTTAAATGAATGATGGCCATTCCTTTAACAGTAGTCCATTCAAGATTAGATTTCTTCCCTCTGAACAAAGTATGATTTGATTATGGGATAAAAAACAAATCAATAGTTTTGTCTATACTGCTTAATTTATATGTATTTGAGGATATAGATGGAAAACAGTTGAATCAAGTTTTCGAGTATCTCTGGCATCAAAATGTTTTTGAGGCTAGAATGCAAACGACGTTCTAGAAAGCATTCTCTATCTCTAAATGTAATCTTGAGATGTGATAGCCCCCCAAAAAGATTGTGAGAAGAATCCCATCAGTTTGTGGATGCATGTAGGCTATGCAATAATGATTGTTTGGTTATAAACGCATTAACATTGAGTCATTAAACATTCCTGCAGTTTAGGTGTTTCTCTCCAGGTGTCAGGTCTCTGTCCAGTGATATGATCCTGTACCCCCCACCTCTCTGAGGCTGGGAATATAAAATATTGATTTATGTTTGGTAGAAAGGCCTTATAAAAATGATCACATACACGAAAGGGATTCATGAGCCCCAGATCAATAGGCATCCTGTTTCTCAATGCTTTGGACCATCACTGACTGTGAAATGTTAAAATAAAGAAATCAATATTATCTGAGAAATGTCAAATTTATTATAATTATGAGGGTGAAGGACTGGCAAAAAATGTTCCTATGGGAGCGGGACTGAAAGGAGGGTTTTGCAGTCCCTCCTCTGAATCCAGCCTGTGTGCGCGTGTGTTGAGTGAAGCCATGCACTATAGACAACAGATATGTCATGTTGATACTTTACATGTGCATGGATGTGAAAAACGCACTACTTCTTGAGTGGTATGGAGCCACCAAACCTGCACAAACAATTAAGAAAGTAATGTTAGATGACTAAACGTGTATTAGGAATCAGGAACCTGCTTCTTGTCGAGCCAAATCATGTAAGTTTGTACTGACAATACTCAGATATGTATCACTTCCTTGATATTTTACACATATTTTCCAAAATGCAAGACCACATGTGACTAGATTTCTCAGAGGAGTGTCTATGGTATAAACATGCAGATGGCCGGTCTGGAATCAAAGAAGGACCAAGGGACATGCCATTTGCTCTGAGCCCAGACCAGCACACTGACACTATGTTCAGTTATGTGTTTCATGCGGCCTTTATTAATAATTCATCTATGGTTAATAGCATTACAGAGAATTCTCTGATTCAAAGCTACAGCAATCCACGAATACTAAACACAAACCACACTTTATTGAGCCACATCTGTGTGTTGATAATTGAAATGTGCAAACAATAAAAATAATAATGAAACAAATAAATTATTCCATAAGCAGCTGTGAAGATAAAATGATGAAAATATCTATCCACTTGGGGAAATACACTTTATTGCCATCTAAAATATCCTATACACACATACTTGATATGTCTGCATTAGAGAGAAAAATGAAAAAAAAAAATACATATTTCACACAACGGGTTAAACTGTAACAGAAAAGTTTTCATCAACCCACCCCATAAAATGCCGTAAAACTCTTAATCTCAGAAGTGTAAATGAAATCAACTAAATGAAATGTTCTGAGCAATTAAGAGGAAACGGCACATTTGCAAACACCTTAACATTGTTTCATTCTCCTAGCTGAATTTTCCTGTTTTCCACAATACCGTGAGTGCCATGCCTTTACAGATAGTCATTTGCATGTGACCTTTAATTTAAATGTCTGGAAAGATTGAACGGCAGAGGGTTGCTATTATTTGAGGAAAGGGACTCTATGCCAACATCCTCTATCTCTCCTCCCTTTCAGAATTCTGATAGAAAAATTGACTATTTCATTGATTAAAGCCAATCTTTATCACCATTAGAGATATTTCAGGTTATATTTACAAATTACGTTCAATGAGGACAGAGACATGGTAGAGCATAATATAAGAAACAAAAAAAAGCAACTTATAACAAATGTAACCTTTTTGTTTTTGATAATCTTCAGTGACCAGCACACTAACCCCAATATTTCGAAAGTGGAACAAAATCTAAAAGTTGAAACTTTGTATCTTATTTATCCATAAATGGTTTTGGCCTAGTGGTATTAGTATCATACAGTGTTGGGGCTAGTTACTCAAAAAAGTAATATATTACATATTACATATTACTCTCAAAAATAGTAGTGCCCTAC
>JAUMHQ010000058.1:4647322-4659044 GCA_032361165.1 Enteromius paludinosus
ATTACACCCCGCGGCTCGTGACGATACATTGATGTCTTAAGACACAAAGCGATCGGTTGTTGTGAGAAACTGAACAGTATTTATATCATTTTTTACCTTTGACAGACAACCATGTCCAAACCGAGGGAATTGTATTTTAAAAAACATTGATTGATGCCAGGTTCTGCAAAGATTGGTTTTCAATTTTATTAATTTAATTTTATTTCTTGTTATGATATTAGATCTGTACGATAAATCTGTATATAGCCTCAGAATTATCTTAAAAGTAAAAAGAAGTGCTAAAGTCTGATTTGTGGTGGCTGTTTAATTAATAAATAAAATTATTTTAATCTTAACTCAACTGTCTACTGTTCTATTCCAGAATTGTGGGTACATTTCGAGTAGAATTTTTTTTGCTCCACTATTTCATAGAATGAAACATACATGTCAAATTTAATATTTTGTATATTTGCCAATCTTAAACTTGTAAGATTCTAAAACTGTGTTAAGAAAATCAATGTACTGACAGATAAATCTGTCAACTCTGTTACAGACAAATGAGGTCAAATATATCCATTTAACAAATGTGACACAGTTGAAACCCTGTTTTCCCTAAGAGAACTTCTATTTCTTCATCCTTGAATTCAACTTTAAACTTAATAAGATGTAGATTTTATGTTTTGAAGTATAAATATCTATACATATAACTGAAAGGTTGCCAAGGCTGCATACATTTTTTTTTTCAAAACATAGCTTTAAAAATTACTTACATTCAAAACATTTTCAAAACAATTGCATGTGGTAAAATAACTAGCTAAGCTAATCGGTTTCTTATCAATTTGTTAACAATAAAATTGAAAAAAAAAATAAATAAATAATAATTTAAAGCAAGACTTTAAACAGAGTTTACATAGATGGTAACAGAGTTGATAACAAAAACAGAGTTGACCACCCAGATTATAACAGGGGCCATTTGACTCTCTTACTCAACTCTGTTACCGTTAACTTTTTAAAACACTAAACACTAGTTGACAATAACAGAGTTGACATTTTTCACCATTTTGTGCTTTAGCTCAAATTGCTAACCTCAAAACAGATATGACATGGGATGGCTGAAAAGAAAATGTTGTTTATTTTCATATTATTATTGTTTTTAAAAAGTGAAAGGGAGATTCACTGAAATATCACAATAACAGATTTGACAAATAATTAATCTACTATTGGTGTATCTTACACATTTTGTTCAAATTAATGAGAGAGGAATAATGACATACGTCCTCCAGACCTTCCAGAGTTTTGTGCAAGTCACATGGTTTTTCTAGCAGTGCTTTAAAGATTGTTGACTTTTTATAACAGAGGTAACAGAGTTGACCAGAATGTAGAGAGAGTCATAAAATGTATTTTTTTACAACTGAAATTACAAAAAATACAGAAAACAGATGTTTTATGCAGCTGTTTATATAAATTAAAGTAAATACACGTAAAAAATAACAATTATTCTATAATTGGAACTGAATTAATGATTGTGGATGCAAGGACAGTAAAAAAATAAGCATAGCGGGAGCCTTTTAGTTAGTATTTTTTTGACATATACAAACAAACATTATTTTTTAGTGACAGGTTAGCATAATTTGCGTTATTATTTAAAACTGATCTAATGAAGTTCTTAAAAATAAGAGAAGGTTTATCTGGGAGACGCCCAATGTACCCCCAATTCTAGAATTACCCTATTATCAGTTTTGTTAAGTTAACCCTGCCTTCTTCAAATATTTGTAAAATGATTACAACTTTAAAACATTTATTAGAAATGTAGAAAATGAATAAAAAAATAACCAAATGTAAGTAGTTACGTTAGGCTACTTTATAGTAAATTAGCCTAAATGCTAAACTTGTAGCCTAATCCGTAACGTTTTACATTTCTAATGTAACTTTTACACATAGGAGAAGTGGACAGACCTGACACAATATGGTGTAGAAAGAAGAAGAAGAATTTAAACACAGCTGATTGCACGCAGTCTTTGCCGTATGATTAGAGTTACGAGCTCCTCCCCTCTCCCGCCGGGGCGGAGCTGACGCGTCCGGATCCGCCCTGATGTCCCCATGACAGCACGGACAAGATGGCGGCCAGCTGGGAAGTGAAGTGAGGATGTCAACATCATTTCTTCAGTTCAAACAAGTCAGGATTTTCACCACCTACCCCCTCGAACAACCCGCGATATAGTACATGTTCCGTGCATCTGTTTTAGGAGCCGAAACCGGGGCATTTTTACGCAAACGCGCGCATGTATTTGCGCTATGTTTTGGAAATCCGTTTACGCAAAGAGGACCATCAACTCTTGACGAGCGATCTGGCCTGCATGAACCTCCAAAACCCACTTCTGGAGTCACCAAAAGCGCGTTTCAACGTCCGATCGCACGCTACATCGACTGAAACTCCGCGATCAGTCCGATCGACGCGGTTTTGATTGGCGTTTGCGCTGATTTCCGCGAGGAAGAGCGGCAGTTCTCATTAAAGCTGCGGAAGTGGAGGAGAGCTTTTCACGCCAGTCATCTCCGATGCACTTTCTGTCCTCCCGCGGATGCTCTTCGCTTCATTATCCAGCTGTGAAACATCTAAGACCACTTTAAACTCGGGCAAACGGGATCCAGGGGTGCATTAGCTGCATTTAGTCCGGAAACAGTGTTTTTTTGCTGACTTGCTGGCCAGTTTTAGTGGTTAAAGTGACGCCATGGCTCATTCTCCAGTGCAGGGCAGTCTGCCTGGGATGCAGGTAAAGATAACATACAGCATCTTTTAATTGAGGTCTACTGTGGAACACGTTTACGTTATGAAGTGTTTACGCATTGTGTAATATCCCTCACTTTCTTAAGCTAAAGAGTTTCCACTCTCTGATAAGTTGCAGAAGACTATAAATCTGTTCGACACCCTCCTTGTCTAATGTGGTAAATAGTGGTAAACAAAATCTTGTATTATGCAGCGTGAGTGTTTTTTTTTAATAAGTTTGTCTTATTGCTATGTACAACACTAAGAGTTGTTCAGGGGGTTTTAGTCTAATAGATGTCACTGGAACCCCAAATATGATAGTACGTGTCAATCTAAGAAGCAGCTGTACATTTTTACAAATAAATAACCCAAATAAGTTACATTAATGTAAGTCGAAATTGTTACACTATGAAAGAGTACCTACTAATCTGTATGCTAACCTACTACAATCCCAAAGTAGCCTTCCCAACAATACCAATATATTTACACTGAAAGTAATGCAAATAGGAGAAGTAGACAGACCTGCAATATGATATTTAAGTTTATATATTTCTGTAATGTTGCATTTTTTTTCTTCTAATTTCTTAAGTACTGTGCTCTTAGATGCTTATTTAAATATTTGTTATTTTATTTTGTTTATTTATTTGCATTGTATTATTATTATTATTTTTTTGTGTAGTATTCAAATTTATTTCAAATAATATCGATCTTATACTCATGTTATATTTGCCAGTTTGCCACTTTAAAACCTTTTTAGTAATAGATTGGAAGTGGTTTGGTTAGGTGTGGTTTACTGTATTTCAGATATTTGAGAAACACATCGAATATGATGCTTAACAGAAGAGGCTTTAAGTCTTTCATCATCTGTGAAGCTTGGAGGACAACAATTTAGAAAGCATTTCCATTAAATATTAATTTTTTTTTTATGTCCTAGCTCTCTAAAGAGCATTAGCACCACCTTTCTGGGACATCCTTTATGAACCCAAGATCATGTATGAAGTAGGACAGTACCAACGTAGAACCCTTTTCAGAGTCATTCGATTAAAATTTTCATGTTCTTGTCCTCTAGAGAGCATTAGCATCACTGTAACCTTTCTGGGGCACGTCCTTTATGAAGCATGGTCATGTATGAAGTGGGACAGCACCAGTGAAGAACCATTCTGTTCTTCTAAACACAAAGATCCAAGAAAGAAAGAAGCGGAAGGGTTGAGACAAAAGGAAAGAGGTTGATGAGGGATGGAGAGATGTCTCCAGAGAGTAGCTATCATAAATGGGTCACTTGGTTTGGTCTCTATTCATGCTGGGCCATATGACTGGTTTGCCCTCAGGACAGGAGAGCAATCTGGCATAGCGAGTAGTTGGAAATGGCTTATCATTGCTTTAGATTAAATTTGCAGGAAGCCATTGTTGGGTAAGCACCTCTGTCTTTTTAAACCGAAATGAGTCTATGTGAGATGAGAAAAACCAGAATTAGGTAGAAAGTCACCGACTTCCAGGGAGGGACACAAGTCACCAGTTCTCAGAGTGCAGTGATGGAATAAGTGTTCATTCTCTAGTATTTCCTAATGGGTCACAGAGGAATTGTGGTGGTCATCCATTAGGAACGTTTCAGAAGCTCTCACCTGGCTGTAACACACCTCATACGGCCGGCCTCAGAGTTTCCAGCTCCCTAAAACACAAACACAGATGGGAGCCAAGGGATGACGCGGCCTTCTAAAAGAATTTGTTGGCTGTTACACCTGTCAGTGTGGATCGGGATCAGGATTACAGAGATCAGCTGGGAGTGTAGGCGAGCAATCAGCATTAGGGCTGAATCAGGGAGCAAAGCCTTCATCATCTCCATGATGGGACGAGTAGATGACAGCTAATGAATCTTTGAGTGATGCATTAAAGGGCTTCTCTGTGGGTGTGTGCGCTTTGAGGAAAGCTGTGTGAAAATCATCTGTGTGTGAGAGAATCAATTTGTGTGTGTTCGTAGGGTGGCATCACTATTTGACAGAGCACAGATTGGCCAGGATGTTTGTCAGCACGTGTCATTTATCACAGTGACTACTATTCGCTGGCCCCTTTTCGGTGAAGGCTTTTGTCAAGTTTTAAGATGTATTGCTTGTGGTTGGAGTCAGTTGGTTTGCGTTAGTTTGAGTTTGTTCTGAGAGGTTCTGAGAAATGAGTAGGAAAAAGTCTGTGCCCAATCAAAATCCAGCCAAGTTAGACAGATGCAAACATAGACAGGTTGTCTCATCCATGAAAATAATAACAAAAAGAAGCTGAATGGATCAAAATACAGCAAGAAGCGTGATATTGCTAAATATTATTGCAATTAAAATAACTCGCATTTTTGATGTTGAAAATACTTGTGCGCGCTTGTTTTTGTGTAATGCTGTTATTTGTAAAGAATGAAATGGAACACAGATCTTGAATCACTTTAAACCTTTGCTGGAGGTAATCAGCCCTTTCAGCCTTCTATCAAACACGGTCAAGATATCCCTAAACAGATTTCCATTTATTCACCGCACCCTGAGGTATGAGGCATTAGAATAATGTACTTTGAGCTGTGGGCGAAATCTGCTCTCTTTCATGCTTTGGACGATCGGCTCTGTCGTCATCCATTTAACTGGATTTCACACTTTTATGAGGTCCCCATGAAATCCTGCCTTGCGTGTACCTCCCGCAGCGCCCCTCATACAGCACTGGACAAGCTGTTCTGCTGTTGTTCGGCATCAATGTGACTCCGTGGGTTTAGAGTTTACGCTAGCAACAGAGATTTGGAGGATTTTAAGGTCGGGAATTTTTCTGCGTGCTCAGAGGATGTGCGCGGCAGCAGTTCAAGGTTGTCTTAAATTCTGGGCACATTGACGGTTCGTCTAGCATGGTTTGTTTTGCTTTGTTTGAATGATCTTGGTGAAAGGGTTGGGATTGTTTATGCAGGCTTAAGTTAGCATGCAAGTGTTAAACCCCCGAGGAGTTTGAGGTTTAGTTAGTTCTGCTGTTATTTTTTAAAGTGCTGCACAGTTTAACCGCCGTGGACTCTGCAACGAGTGCTTCATGCTAATAATATCAATGCTGTCTGTAGCTCTCTCAGTGTTTCCTTTAAGAAGGCCTCAGGGGTCTGAGATGTTCAGGGTCATGGCTGAGACCTCTGGGAACTTTGGTCCCAACCAGATGTGCTTCAGTTTTCAAACATACTCAGGTCCTGCTTCAGTAGCATTTCAAAGAACTTCTAGTCAAACCAAACACTGGATTATAAAAGCATGTTTTAAGACTGCTCAGAGGTAACACTGTCACACGTTTAATCATAACCTTTACATTGAGGTCATTTTAGGTAGCCTAATTGTCATTCTCTTGGATCGCTGTAGGTTAGAAAACTCCTCCTGCTTTTAAAATATAGAGTCCTTTATGCAGCATATGCTGAAATGTTTTTGTTCTTCGTTCCAGAATTTAAAAGCAGATCCCGAGGAGTTGTTTACTAAGCTGGAGAGAATCGGTAAGGGTTCGTTTGGAGAGGTGTTTAAGGGCATCGACAATCGCACGCAGAAAGTTGTGGCCATCAAGATCATCGATCTGGAAGAGGCTGAAGATGAGATTGAAGACATTCAGCAGGAAATCACAGTGTTAAGCCAGTGCGACAGTCCCTTCGTCACAAAATACTACGGTTCCTACCTAAAGGTGAGTGGCCAGTGTATATAAAAGGGCATTCTGAGGTCATGCCGTGTGACCTGAGGGATGTAGGTCATGATGACACCGAGGGCCCAAGGAAAAGCGATATCTCCTGGGTTAACTCAATTCCACTTGAACAGACTGGACCCCATAGTGCTTCATTAAGGTCTCAAATCTTTTTAGCTACACTACCGTTCCAGTGTTTTTACGTCTTTGTAAGAAACTGATACTTCTGGTCACCAAAGTAGGGTTAAAGGCTCAGTTCACTCAGAAATGAAAATTCCTTAATTATTTGCGCCTCCTGGTGTCTTTTCAAAACCTTTTCAAGCACCTTTTCAAACCTGTGAGATTTTTGGTCCTGCCAAGTGTCCAAAAGATTTGATCGCATCAAAAGGTTCACAAGAATATTTTATAAAAGTAATTTTAATCTTATGGAGAGACGCAATAATTTTTTTTTATGAACTGATTTAGTTTAAGCTTTTAATCGCATGTAAACATTGATCAATGGATATGCATAGAGTGCATCAAATATGGTGAACAGAATCTAAAAAGTGCTTGCCTGACATACAGTAACCAATGCGAGAACAAACCTCATGTCACGCAAGCACATTGGAGCCTCGGCAGGAAGTATTGAAGTTTGTTTTTGTGCATTAAGCAAGTAGGTTGAGCTGCTTTTTACCACATATGATGTGGGTTTGATATGGGCTGGAATGACAGGAAGGTGAGTAATTAATGACTAATGATTTTTTCATTATTGGGTGAACTGTTCAGATTTAACCTTTGATTTCAAAGCCTTATTACTCTTACTTATATAAGACAATTCTGAACCTTCTATCCTCAAGTACTCATGTTTTATCTTCTAATTTGGTACTAAAGAGAGCTTGTTTATCTTACCAGAGTTGAAAACAGTTGTGCTACTTATTGAAGTATTGAATTGGCAACACAATGTCTTTTTCTGTTGCTGAAGTGATGCAGTACACTGACATTTCTATAGTCCAATTTTGGCTTCAAAGAAACAACTTCCTCTAGAAGCTCATCAGTGTATCATCAGTCTTTTTAGAGATGAAGAGCGTTCCATCTGTGAGTACACAATACGGTCTTGAATCAGCATACTGAAAGAGAGACGGCCCAGATACATGCCCGCAAGAGAACATTCAAGTTTGAGAAACAGACACCCATCAGGTCCTCAGCTGGCAGCTTTTGTCAATAGAGTATGCTAAACAACAGTTTCATCTGAAACCGTGAAGAGCCGACTTGGTTGTGGGCCTTTTTTAAGCTGAAAGAAAAGGAAAAAGCTTGTGGTAAAATGGTAGAATGAGCAATTTGGAGGCTGGATAGTAAATTATTAGATATGTGTTATGGATGACTGGAACAAAGTTTGAGGTAATGGGAACGAATTCGATACTACGATCTGTGAGAACTGCCAATCAAAACCATGTGAAGTGCTACAGGAAGTCTGTTTATTAAGAAACTCGTGCCAGAGTTCTGCTTCAAGTTTCCCACCTGACCCCCTCAGATTTGTCGGAAAAAAAATCTATGTGATGGGTAATATGCCCAATAGATCATGTACAAAATTTCGACTGTGCATACTTTTTTCACAAAAAATCTGTAAAAAAAAAAAAAAAGAAATTGTTTTGGCATCACAGTCTGAGTGACCATGTTCAGACTGAAATATCTCCAGAACTAGTTGTCCCAGGTCCATGAAATTTTCTGGCCTAAGAGTCCAGAACTGCATGAATTACAACTCATAGCATTGTTACTGAATTTACACCTGAATCCTGGCCCTCTACTTTTCTGAAACTATTACTTTAAGGGTTTTCAGATGTCCATAGAAACCTCAATTATCAATGCATAAGCATCAAACATGGTAAATGGTCTGATATGTACCATTTCACATCACATTGTCTTTCACATCCTTTGATATCAGACAATAGAGTCTTATGGATGTTGAGAAGGTCCAAAGGTCCAAAATTGGAAAAAACTCATTTACACCAATGTTCAGAGCAATATTTCCCATGAATGACACTAGGTGTGAACATGAAACTAGTTTTTTTTTGAAAGAGCATATTGTTATTGAAAAAATATAAAATAAATTGGTAGTATTTTTTTTATCTTTTTTAAACTCTAGAGTTTCGTCACTATTCAACTTGGTATGGGCATTTCAACAGAATTGATTAATGTTCCACTTATACAAAAAATACAAAATACAAAAAAATGTACTTCCAGACATGAGTTACTTTAATTAATTACACCACCAACACAAATAAATGTGTGACATAACAGTTACTGAAAGTCGTTCATGAAAGTGTCTGAATCCACAGTTTCATTTTCTTTTAAAACATAGCATCATCCAGTGGAAGTAACTGGCACATCAATTTTCATTATGATGTTCTGGAGAGGCATCCAACAGACATCTTCCCTTTTTGGCCAAAAGTTGCGTCTAGCTGGGCCATGGGGATGCAAAAAAAGCACTTAAATGTCTTGCTTTGTGTCAGAGATGTTTCTGATAATACCAACCCACCGTTGTTGGTCATACACACAAGTAACATACTGCCTTGCTTTCTCAATGATAATGGGTGTATTATTCACTGGATTGGGTGGAACATCAAGATTAGGTACTTATGTTGCATTCCATTGAATGTCGGTAGTCGGTGAATCCGAGTCAGTTCTCCCGATGTCCGTCGTAAATGCGTTCTATTGTAACAGTTGGCAAAAAATATGGATGCCTATGGATAATTCCATCCGACTCGGTCTGCACTGAACAGGCCTGAGTGTGTGTTTCGGAACCCCAACTTAAGTGGCCATTCCATTGCACTTTCCCGAGGTGGAGGTCGGACTTCCCCCGAGTCCCGAGCACAGTGGAATGCTGCATTTTAGCATTAATTTAGGCATATGAGTTCAAAATAGCTGGTACTAGATTAGTTGTGAATGTCACACAACAATGATTTAAAAAAAAAAAATATTACAGAAAAATGAGGCATATTGTAGATTTAATCAATAAGAACGTGCTCTTTCAAAAAAAACAAGTTTCATGTTCACACCTAGTGTCACTCATGGGAAATATTGCTCTGAACATTGGTGTAAATGAATTTTTTCCATTTTTGGACCTTAATATCTCAACATCCATAAGACTCTATTGTCTGATATCAAAGGATGTGAAAGACATATCGGTACATATCAGACCATTTACCATGTTTGATGCTTATGCATTGATAATTGAGGTTTCTATGGACATCTGAAAACCCTTAAAGTAATAGTTTCAGAAAAGTAGAGGGCCAGGATTCAGGTGTAAATTCAGTAACAATGCTATTTGTTGTAATTCATGCAGTTCTGGACTCTTAGGCCAGAAAATTTCATGGACCTGGCACAACTAGTTCTGGAGATATTTCAGTCTGAACATGGTCACTCAGACTGTGATGCCAAAACAATTTTTTTACAGATTATTTTGTGAAAAAAGTATGCACAGCAGAGATCTGAAATTTTGGGCATATTACCCATCACATAGATTTTTTTCAGACAAATCTGAGGGGGTCAGGTGAGGACCATTTGATGATTCCAGCTGGAATGACCCAATGTCTTTGCTCACACAAGTAGGCCCAGTTTGCAACAAAATTTAAAGAATACAGCATTTATTAAAAGATAAGAATAATCCTTTGTGAAATCATTTTAGTGCAAATTAGTGAATTACGAAAATATTTTAATATAAAAGATCAACAAACCTTAGAATAATTGCCAGAAATTGCATCTTTATAGAGCTGATCTCACAAAACTATTTTGCTAAATCATACGTATTTCACTAGTTGCCTATTCGAGTGAATTTTTATGAATGGATTACACCTAACCCCGCCAGTAAACCTACCCATTACTGGGGTTCAGCCAAATCATTCGTAATCGTACCAGTGAGATCATACTAATTTGTACAAATTAGCCACCTTGTAAAATATGGACGAATTGGTCGGGAGATAGCGTTGGAAGATTGGATTTGAAATGTTTTTGTGCTTCATGTTCACATTTATGAGAGGCCGACCATGTTTTGTTCCATGCTAGTTAGATAGATTACATAGGGCTACATTTCTGTGTGTAATATCACCTTACTTGCTGTTAAAGAGTAAAAACATCACACCAAATTTCTCTTTATTTTTCGTTTCATGTAGAATTCAGACAGATCAGTATGACTTGAGCTCTCACAGATGACCTTGGATATTACTATTTGGCAGGCCATCAGGCGGCATGATCAGTCCACTTCCCGCTGTGCAGAAGTGTAAAACTTGCAATAGCATGTGTGGGTGTTCTTTAAATCAGCCTTGAAACCATTTCAGCCTTTCTGTCTCACGCTCTCTCTTCCTCGTGCACAGCATGCGCCAAATGTTCATAATCTTTGATGCCCCATATGGAGTTGTGATTCTCAACATTAAACTTAAGCTGAACTAGCCCCGGTGTCACAAATAGAAGCAGAAAATGTGGGTGTTCACTCAATGCTCAAGTTAAAAGGAGCCATAGTGAAATCACATTTCTTTTTGTTGTGCATTTAAAGCTGCTGGCCAGAAAGAGAGAAGCACAGACAGCAGCTGTAATTTCGGCCTGGGGGAATATGCAACATGCATTTTTGGGATAGTAACTCAGGCCGTAGCATCAGATATAGTACTTTGAAGATCTGTGATTATGAACAGGGAGTGAAATAACTGGTTAGAGTCGTAGAGAACATGTTACTGTTTTGTTAAGATTTTAAACTAGGTACATTTTCCTGCCTGTGCAAAACTGTTAATTAACTGCGGCAGTGTTTGCTAATCCATTGCTAAGTTGTTCCGAATGGCTTAGGATCTTGCCAAGATATCCTGGATGGTTGTTTAGATGTGTTCTATGGTTTCTAGGAGCATTTTTACTGTCCTATGTTATAAGAGCCCACCCTTTGTAGTTTCTGTAGCATTATTTATTTATACCCATGTGTGAAATTCCCTATCACATAAATTCCAATAAATGTCACTGGATTTTGATGACTAAAATTTGCTGCACTCTATGGCTGCTTTTCTTAAAGACTGTAGATTCCACTTGAAGTTATTAGATTTTAACCATTAAAATTTTCAGCATATTTTAAGTGCTTGCAAAGTCATTTGTGGACCTTTTTTCCTGGTGTCCTGCAGAGTTCAGCTCCAACCCAAATCAAACACATCTGCCTGTAATTTTAGAGAATAGAGAGAATATTTTAAATTGTTCTCTGATATGTACATAGAAGGTATGCAGCTTGGGTAAGGGGGAAAAATGCCCAGAAACGGTTTTACAGGTCCATTTACAACCCTAGAATTTGACCCTAGAATGAAACAG
>JAUMHQ010000058.1:4659144-4672631 GCA_032361165.1 Enteromius paludinosus
GAAGTAGGAAACGATGGTGTTTGAGACTCACAGTATGTTATGTCCATGTACTGAACCGTTATTATTCAACCATGCCATGGTAAATTCAGTTTTCCATTCTATGGCACCTTTAAAGTCATTGATTAGCTACACTCTGCAGGACACCTGCCCTCCTGGACCAAAGTTGCCCAGCCCTGGTCTATGGGCTTGTTACATATTTTCAGTAGTGCATCTCAAGATTAGGAAGATTTACAATTAAGATTCAGGGATTTTGTGTGATATTTTGGGAAGATGGCCCATCCCTAGTGTGAGATGTGCACCAAAGTTTAATAATTGGTACTAGGGGTCAGTATAAGCATATACCCTCAACAACAACAACAAAAAAGTGTTTAAGCATGAATTGCCAGGTGTGCAGTAGAGTATAAGTTAATTATTTCAGGTGCAAAAGTAAGAGAGACACACAAAGCGTTAAGCACAGAAAGATGAAAGAGCACATAGAATTTTGTAACTGCGCTGTGGTGAGCCATTAGGTGCAATAAATTAATTGTTCACTTTTAAGAGGCTTTTGGCGTGCTTCTTCATTTTCAGTTTCTACACACACACACACAGGCTCACATGCTCTCACTCTTAAGCTCATCATGTGAGGTGGGAGGTATGCAACCCAATTTACACTCTTCCCTCTCTCATTCTAGCTAATCCCAAATTAAAGGAGAGATTAGGATTACACATTTCCCCTCTCACTAGCAAAAGCCCGACTCCTCTTGAGAAGTTGTTGCTTATTTGTGAGTCGATGGGTTTTTCTCACTTTTCAATTCCTCTTCATATCTTTCTCTTGCTCTAGGACACAAAGTTATGGATCATCATGGAGTATTTAGGTGGTGGATCTGCCTTGGATTTGGTACGATGAAAAACTTTTATTCTTGATAAAAAGCATTACAATCTTTAAGGTTTATGTAGCTTTTGGGATGTGGTTTCACAAGTGTAAAACACACATTATGTTTAAACGTAATAGTTTTTTAATATCTTGTACGTATGTTTTGTTGTCTGGTCAGATAGGGCTTGTGGTTAATCATTGTTCACTTTCAGCTGGAGCCTGGTGCTTTGGACGAAACGCAGATCGCCACCATCTTGAGAGAGATCTTGAAAGGTCTGGAGTATCTTCACTCTGAGAAGAAGATCCACAGAGACATCAAAGGTATGGATGGTAGAATCAAGGTTATCTTGACCTTTAAAGACAGTCTCATGCATATTGCACACAAGAACGAAAGAGAATATTCCAAGGTTTTTTTTGTGGTAAACGTATTGAATAAATTCTCAACTAAATGCAGAATTTCCCTCCTTCCCTTGTTTGTTTCTTTCAGCTGCAAACGTATTATTGTCAGAGCAAGGGGAGGTGAAGCTGGCAGATTTTGGTGTGGCCGGTCAGCTCACAGACACGCAGATCAAACGAAACACGTTTGTGGGCACACCCTTCTGGATGGCCCCAGAAGTCATCAAACAGTCCGCCTATGACTCAAAGGTGAGGGTCACTTTAGACATGCCAAGACTTACTTGCTAACTAGGAATCCGTCATTGCGCCAGACGTCTGGCTCTGGATTCGCCGTTAATTGTGATATCTTTTCAGTGTTTCCATATGATTCATTCAGATGAGTGATGACTGTTCTGCTTCCACATGACCTGCCTTGAAAACGTTGCCCGTTCACATAATTTTTTTTTTTTTTGCATTTCCTGTCAGGCTGACATTTGGTCATTGGGCATCACGGCGATTGAGCTGGCTAAAGGAGAGCCGCCCCACTCCGATCTGCACCCCATGAAAGTACTGTTCCTCATTCCAAAGAACAACCCCCCGACCCTGGAGGGCAACTACTGCAAACCTCTGAAAGAGTTTGTCGAGGCCTGTCTAAACAAAGAGCCCAGTTTTGTGAGTATGCTCATAGGGGATTCCCAGAGGTCATTTCCTCCTGTCTGGTTCACTGATCCTTCTGGCAAAACAGTTTATTCTATTTCTGCTACTTAGGTCATGATCTTTTCATGGTTTTCAAGGCATGTACTGTAATTGTACCTGCATCAAAAGATAGTTTCATTTCAAAGGACCCATCTCATTTTTTTTTTTTAATCTTTGTCTTTCAGAGACCGACAGCCAAAGAGTTGCTGAAACACAAGCTCATTGTGCGCTATGCGAAGAAAACATCCTATCTGACAGAGCTCATCGACAGATACAAGCGCTGGAAGGCTGAACAGTCCCGAGCGGAGTCCAGCTCCGATGAGTCTGACTCGTACGACACTTAAAACACAACTAAAATGCTTTTTATTAATAGTCCACCAAACTTAGTTTGCTCACCCTTACGTCGTTTCTTTTTTCTGTGAAACATAAAATAATAATTACCCTTATCTCATTTATCTCCTGTATTGTACTGTTGTAGATGAAGAACTCTAAGACATAGTCAAACAAGTTTGAATGGCATGAGAGTAAGGAAATAATCAAATAATTTCAGCTGGTTTTCAACCTTGGGTTAATGCAGATAGCGGAAATATTTATTTAGTCGATTTCTTCAGAAATAGATCAAATGTCCAAGTGAAGCAAACATGTTAAATCATTCCCTTTTGTTATTTTAGTTTATTAAAGGGAGGTGTATGTGACTTTCTTCTTTCAGACAAGTCAGAGATATTGTTATCCATACTCCTCCAAGCCTTTGAATAGGCGTAAATGGATGATAGCCTTTACAATTCGGAAGACGTGAAATAATGTGCGCTTATTCATAAATAAAACGTCCCTCACACCGCTCTGGAGGGTGAATAAAGGCTCCCTGTAGCGAATCCATGCATTTGTTTACAATAAATATCCATATTTATTATCCATATGATATGGCCACAGCCATATCACCCTGCAGCCCAAGCCTGGTTGCCCACTGAAGGTAAGCAGGGTTGAGCCTGGTCAGTACCTGGATGGGAGACCTCCTGCGAAAACTAGGTTGCTGTTGGTAGAGGTGTTAGAGAGGCCAGCAGGAGGTGCTTACCTTGTGGTCTGTGTGGGTCCTAATACCCCAGTATAGTGACGGGACACTATACTGTCAATAGAGTACCGTCTATCGGATGAGACGTTAAACCCAGGTCATCACTCTCTGTGGTTATTAAAAATCCCATGACACTCATTTAAAGAGTAGGGTTGTAACCCCAGTGTCCTGGCCAAATTCCCACTGGCCCTTGTCTACCATGGCCCCCCAATAATCCCCATCCATTGATTGGCTGTATCTCTCTCTCTCCTCTCCACCTGTACCTGGTGTGTGGTGAGTGCACTGGAGCTGTTGTCCTGTGGCAGCTGTCGCATCATCCAAGTGGATGCTGCACACTGGTGGGGGTTGAGGAGACCCCCCCCCACACACATGATGCGCTCTGGGTGTACGGCAATACACAGTAAAGTGCCATATAAATGCGTCATTCATTTATATTTCAAATGTAATAAACACTTTTCTGTCTTTTCTGCTGACTGTGGAAACTGGTCTGGTGGATGATGAAAGATGTATGTGTCGCGTGATTAGTAACAAGCGTGGAGAGAAAACGAAATGCCAGTCATGAATTAGCACAAACCGAGGATTTGTAAAGAAAAATGTAGGAGGATTTTGATATAACTAAAGAAAGAAAGCGTTCCCATTTCCCAGAGGTGCACGCGCGACGCATACATCCTACGAAATCCACCAAGATTTTTTCCGGTTTCCACAGTCAGCAGACACGAGAGAAAAGTGCTTAAGTTTGAAATATGGCTATTTATTGTACTAAATATATATGGATTCGCTACAGGATGACTTTTATCGCCCCCAAACCCCCCCGACTAAACGACTAAACGCACGTTATTTCAAGTCTTCCACAGTTTTAACGAGTACCGCCTATTTAAGCCTATTCAAAGGCTTGGAGGGGTCTGGACAACTTTTATTTTAACTCCGACTGGATTCGTCTGAACGAAGAAAGTCACCTAGGATGCTTCAAAGTTGAGTAAAAGACAGGATCATTTTCATTTTTGGGTGAATTAACCCTTTAAAGCTTGTGCAAGTTAAATAGCAAATTGACATTTCCACAGAACAAATGCATTGAATTAATTAATAGTTAATCATTCTTGTCCAAGCAATGTTTTCATTTCTGTGAAAACTACCCAGTAAAGGTTAGTACTTAAAAGTATGAGGAGTGTGAAATGTGAACGATCTAAGAACATAATCTGGGATTACTTCACTCCAGGGTTAAAGAGTCAACTAGAGTTCCATTATGAAGTCATTTGAATCTGCTTGGTTAAATAGTTGGATAACTATCTTTAACATCCTTTAGATTGAACATTCATTCAAATGTTCCTCCCCTGCTTGTTTTTGGCTCTCTACTAAAATCTTGTATGTTTCTGATACCACCCATTTCATTTTTCTTTCTTTTATGTAAAATGAATCCCTCTTAATTTCTCTTGTGTCTTTCATTCAGGGAGCCGGATGGCCAGGCGTCTGGTGGGAATGACTTTGGCAGTGATGACTGGATCTTCACCATTCGAGAGAAAGACCCCAAAAAGCTGCAAAACGGAGCCAGTCTAACAGGAGAAGAGGTAGGTTGACTGAGCTGAAGGCCTTATCTGACTGTTGTTGTGTAAGCGGTTTCTTTATCTGACTGCGTGATGTTTTCTGCTTCCACAGGAGCCCAACAGGAGGCCTCTTTCCCAGAGTCTGTCCACCGTCATCACTCCAGTCTTAGCTGAGGTAAGACATATCAATCAGGTGAATCGTCAATGCCAAAATCAAAAATCCAGCGAGGCCACATATTTAACTTTTTGGGACCCCAAAGTGTTTTCTTATGCCTTATGTAAGGTCTCAGTTCTCTATTTCACCCAGTGACTTCTGACTTCGCCACTTGTATATAAACGATAATAGTATGAAGATTCAAAGTGGCCTTTGAATGCTTTATTATATCTTAAAAGCATCTTTTAAAGGCAGTCGTCACTCCCTCAGGCCTCTTACTAATCAGTATGGAGCAATGGGGTATGTGAGACGGAGAGCGGAAAATAGAGGGATGCTGGGAAAAAAGCCCAGGGACAAGTGACTGCACACTAATTTGTTCCACCCTCTCCATCGTTCAAGGACAAATCCTTCCATTTCCTGTCATGCTCTTCATGAGAGTGCAGTGCACTGTAGTCTAGACTCTTGACTCCACAGTAAGATTGTTTTTAAAGTAGGTGATATTTTAATACATATTATACAATAGAAGTATGTTGAGTGGTAAAGATATTTTTGGATATCCCAGTGTATATTCAGCACAATTTAAAACAATCAACAAACTTCTCCCAATCGTATGTGACGATTTTTTTTGTTTAGTTTTTTTTACTATTTATTTATTTATTTATTTTTTACCAAACCGCATATACTATGTTGTGGTCCGAGTTGGTATGAGGTCGCAGGTTAAGGTCTCTTACTGCTGTCTCTCTGATAAGTGTGCTTTGGATGAAGGCGTTAGCTGCATGTCAAATTCTGTGTGTTCTTAGCTGAAGGAAGGGGCGGGAGATGCTGCAGCTGCGATGGTAAAACCTGAGGTTCTGGAGCAGCTCGGAGAGGCCATTTTTCTCGCTGAGGAGGCATATCCAGGGATCTCGGATGTCATGGTCACCGAACTTATTCAAAGGCTACAACGGTAAGCACACTGCAGTACTGATCAATCCTCATGTAGCTCTTCACTCTGAAATAAAAGCTTTTATTACTGCACTGTGCTCAACCTGGTTGCATTAGAATTTCCTGAACGTGCGTTCAGACTGCACGATTTTCAAAGTATGTCATGTCACAGATCTTTGCACACTGCATGACTACCTGGTGTAGCATTCAGTCCCTGCTGTGTTCACACTTCATGATAGATCGGCGACAGGGGGTTTCACGCTGCATGACTTTACAATAAGAAGAATCGCAGACAACTTTCTTACTGCCAAACCCACACGAAAAGTGATATGGAAACATAGTAAGGTCACGTGTGCAAGGCCGGAGTTCTCACGTGAGACTGGGATTATTATTAAAAATGATGTCACGCAAAAGAGGCTTGTCATACAAATCGCATGTGCGCTCATTTGCAACGAAAAGAAGATTGTACCTTCTATACCTTCGTAACTCCTCCCCCAACATCCCGCTGCCCTGGATGTTGCGCTCTCATTGGCTGTAAGTAATCGCCGATGTTATTCAGTCAGAACACATTTCACACGGCACGAGCACCGATTTGCCTGTGATTTCAGGCATTTGTCTGCGATTTCTCAAAAGGCAAAATCGGGGCTAAAAACGTGCAGTCTGAACTCGGCATAAAAGAAGCTGTTGTGCTACTTAATATTTTTATGGAGACCATTATACAGATTTCTTTTTCATGAATAGAACATTTATAAGAAAACAGCATTTCTTCGAAATCTCAGTCTTTTGTATAAAAAAAAAAGTGTATTCTTGCTGAATAAAAATATTGTATTTTGGCTTGTTTTCAGCAATATATAAGATATCACCCACCATCACCCTTCGTGTGCAGTTTCTTCAGCTTTGGTTTTCTCACCTGCAGGTTCTCTAGAGGAAGAACATCATCCTCATCGCACCAGTGATAATTCCATTAGCCTGTCCGTCTCTCTTCAGTCCCGCCCCCCGGCATCAGCTCAGCGAATCCTGACACCAGCAGACTCTGTGACGTCTACCCTGGAGGACCAACTGTCCTTCACTAGCTTATCAAGAGAACTTATCAAACTCCTCAAGCTTCCCCTAGTTTCACTTTTCTTTTTTTTTAATCCCCTGGAGCACTCTTTGGAGTGTGAGCGTATGTATGTGTGTGTGTGTGTGCGTAATAGTGCGCTTGTAACGGAGACCGCTTAAGCAATGGACAAAACGTAGATGTAACTCCTTTGGCTAAGCACAGAGCGAGACGGAGGCAGGTGGTTTTGCGTTATCGTACCCAAGCTTTTGGAAGAATGCATTGTGTATGCCATCACAGGGCGAGGAGCTCGCCTCCTCCACCCTAAACAGAATACAAGATAGTGTGCATGACTCTGAACAAAATGCATGTGTGAAGACGGATGTCTGTCGGAGCGTGTGTGCCTCCGAGCCCTAAAGTGAAGGAGATTGCAGTTCTCACGCTGAAATCTCAGGTAATCTGCGACGAGCAGAGCAGTCATCCAGGAAGACAGAGGGCGCTATGTTTGGATTTGTGTACAGATCTGTGTATATAGTCTCAATTTTACAGACCTTTAAAAGAGATGATGGATTTTTGCAAACGCATCACTGTGTACAGATGGCCAAGAGCTTCTGTAGATATTGTTAGAAACAAAAGAAAGGTAAATATTTAAAAATCAAGCCTCTGAAATGGCCGTTACTGAAATGCCTTGCCTTTTTATCAAATGTACATTTTTGGGGGTGCTCTGTTAATTTTAATAAGAAATTAAAGGGTTTTACTCAAGGTTTGAGATCCTACCCATGATTCTTTCGTCTGTCTGTGAGCAAAAACTAAATTCGATGGTAGTAACGATTTCAAAGTAATCATTATTATTGGCAAAATATTTTTATTATCGAAGCACTTCATCAAAAGTTGATTTTATTCACAGCTTATTGGACCCAATGTGGTTTAAAATCCATTTACAATGTTCTATAGAAAAAATAATTTAAAAATACATAGAGGAACTCCAATGCTCATAGTTGAATGCAAGTCATCTGCCACATTTTTCTTGTAACCCCTGCAAATTTAGACGCATGGTGAAAATGAATTACTTAAACTTTACAATACTTTGTCTTACTCATTGCTTGGTATAGATGAATGGCTATTAAAAATGATTTAGAACATTTTCATTTTGTTTGAAGTACAGAAGTGTGATGTACTTCCACTTGCATTTCCCATAAGAGTCGCTTACTTAAACTTATCTATTTATTGATAGTAACTTATCATACTTATAAATAAATCCCGCCTGCAAAGGCACCATCGCACAGGAGTGCCATACAGTGACTTTAATACTGATCTTAACCATATCAAACTCGAAACTCCCCAAACCTTCTGCCCATGGTTGTCGTCCCAGACACACCATTCAATTTCAGGTAGAATTCTCTTTTCATGGGCTGATTTAGGATATTGTGTTGTACTTGTACTACTGCATAACAAATCCTAAGCCCAACTTTGACATAAACGGTGAATCAGTTCTTCGATCAACAGTAAAGGGAACACCAACGCTTTCAAACCATAGATCAAGAGAAAAAAAGCAGCGACGAATCTAGATCTTTGTTTGTTTAGCGTCTTTGTTTTCCGACGTCTCGTTGTTGGCGTAGGCCAAATTGTCTTTGGTCATCATTTCAAGCCCGCTCTTTTTCTTATCTTCTGGCACAGTTTCCATAAATTTGGCCTCAATTTCCGTCGGGTCCATATAGGTGTAGAAGTAAGCCATGACCGCAAAGATGATACTCACGGCCACCAGGAGAGATGCGAACAGCACGTATTCTGCCCACTGCAACGAAACACAAACACAGATGAGTTAGTACCAAAACGGATGCCAGCAGTGACATTTGACTAGGATTTCATCAAAAAAATGTAGCCACTTATATGGTATACCTGATCCGGAAGTGAGCCTGCCTCAGCCACGATGAGCACAATGATGTTCCCCACTGCAACGGTCAACAGCCAACCAGCCTGGAGGACTGACTTCATATTGCTTGGTGCCTAAAAGATGACGCAGCCCAGTTATGAGAGAGCTATAAATAGTGTTCAGTTGAAATATTTTTTCCAGATATCGAACTCCAGACTGCACACCATACCTGTGAATAAGAGAAGTCCAGGCCGGTGACAGAGAAGACCACTTCTCCACAGGTCATCAAAAAGTATTGAATGACCTGCCAGGCCATGTGGATGCTGTTCGGTTCAATATCATGTATTGCTTTAATGTTCTCGGCACACTGCACACATATTCAGACAGAATTATTTCCACTTTTCCACAAAAGGGCAACAAACCATTGCTAGATCTCTTGCTAAGTCTAGTAGTAGCAGGTGCTTTGAGTTTTTTTTTACTACATGAAAAAAAAAAAGAAAGATATAAAATGACACGTAATTACATTGGATTTTATTTCAAAACATACTTATTTAAATGAAGTTGAAATATTTTAATATTAATATTAGTGCTGTCAAGCAATTAAAAAAATGGTCGCACATTATTTTCTGAAATAATGATTATAAATCATGATTATTTATTAATATTATTAAATTTTATTAATATGTACATATTATTACAAGTCATCCTGCTCTAGTGGGCTCCTGCTTAGCTAATGGCCTAAAGGGATGACGTACTGTCACCTGTGGAACGCAACCATTCTTTTGAGGAATGGTTTGGAAAAGCATGGCATATAAAATGAGCAGTTGCTAGTTCTAACTCTTCCTAATTGTGTTCATACTAGAATGTGTGATTGTAAAAATCATGACTTACAGATTCTCCAAAACTAAAGGTGCTTGGGATCAGGACTGTGAAGGAGCTTCCGAATCCCAGCTCCAGGATGTAGTGGCACGTCTGTCCTACTTCATTCGCAATAGTAAAGTTGGCTCTGGGAAAGGGGGATATCAAATCAGTGTAGAAAAGCTAGCGAAAGGTTTGCACCATATTTGAATCTGTACAAACAGCTATCATGGGTAAAATGCGTAAAACACAACACTTACTTGCCGTGGGAAACACTGAGGTAGTCTGATCCTTTAAAGGGAGCGACGAAACCCAGATTGTCAGACTTTATTGTGAAGTTCAGAGGAGATCTAAAGCCATTCACAAACCTACAACATGCATTTGCTAATTTGTTAATTCATTTGAATAGGTATTTCCCGTTTTCAAAACATCTCTTCCAGTATAATTCAGAATAAAATAACGCACTAACCTGATGGCGTTCAAGCCTTGACTCGGTTTCTCGGTTGTGTCATTGAGCTGTAAACAAAACAGTTATTCAGAACACACTCAACACTACAGTAATAATTAGAGCTGGGCGATATATAACGTACGATATATTATTCGCATCTCGTCAATAAAGCCGGTTCTTTGATTAGCGGTAAATCTCCGTCACCTGTGTTCAAAAGGAACAAAAGCTGCTCAACGCGCAGCTTCTCAGTGATCTACGGCTTTCTTTATAAGCTGGCGTTCCTTTTGAAAACAGGTGACGGAGATTTAACGCTAATCAAAGAACCGGCTTTATTGACGAGATGCGCATAATATATCGTACGATATATATCGCCCAGCCCTAGTAATAATAACTGTATCCGTAAAAACAAATGTAAACAAAGCACTCACAGTCTGCAGCATTCCATAATTGATCAAAACGGTGTGCCTTTTTTTCATCTGTAAATCAAGCGTCGTGTTTTGCCCTCCAGCAGATACTGTAACATTCTCGGTGTCAAGCGTCATATATTCATTAGAGGACTGGGGAAGCAAAACATGGTTCTGATGATTATGTCGTTTAAATACAGAACATATGCATAATGTTTCCTCAATGTACTCAAATCTTTTGTTGTATCAACGTTATTGTCTGGTTATAAGATATTAGAAATGTTTTTAAAATGTTCCATTATACCGCAATGATAAAATTTTCTTTGTTAACATTTTTTAAATGTTCCGCCGACAACGCAATGGAAAAAAAAAAGGTTTATCCTAACGTTTTTAGAACATTCCATAAATAACTCAATGGTAACGTTTCTAACGCGAACGTTTTTAAAACATTCCACTGACAACACAATTATAAAGCTTTCATGCAGATAACGTTAAGGAAATGTTCTACTAACGTTATGAAAGAATGTTTTTTTTTAGAACTTGAGAAAACTCCGCTTCGCGTCGTGGCCGCATCACCACCTCAGGTGTGCATTATTTTTCTAATAATTCAACGGTTCGTCGTCAATTATTCCTTACATACCCTATATAAGACAGTCCATAATGCCAACAATATTTATTTTAATTATGGTTTCAAATCTTTCTTTGATCACGTTTTGTGTGCAAATGTGTGAACTTACATCAAACCCAGGAACGGTAAACGGTTCATGTCCCCCTACTTCAACAGACAGCGGTGTGCTCTCCAAGTTCAGGAACTTCACCTGTGTTTGAGAGCTTGATGGGAATTCAGGCATTGTTCGCTGTTGGATAACAAGACACATCAGAAACGTACAATTGATTTTGTTTTGCTGGGAACGTACAGTATCTCAAATGCATTGTGACCATTACTGTACCAGAAAGTGAAGGGCATAAAGCAAGCTAATAAGCATTCTGTACTAATAATAATATAAAAGCAGCCTCAGGCTTTGTTTCTTAGGCATCATTGCAAAATAGCCAAGAGTCTGCAAGATATCTGTTACTCACGTCGATCTGAATCTGCAAAAGAGCAGCAGCCACAAATGCTAAAGAGGCCAGCAGCATACCAACAGTCATCCTCCGCAGGGGCCTGGCACACACAAAAAAATCACAGTCAAATAACATGTTTGCAAAACACAAGAGCAAATACAGTCAACTTTATCCAGTGCTCACGTGAAGTTAATATGGCATTTCTTGATAAGTGGATACACTGCAGAGTCCATGATCGGCACCATTATCACGATCAGTATGGGGTTCACAATCTGCAACAGAACGCAAATAATGCATCACCACAATGTTTTCATCACACACTGTCCTGATCATTTCATATTCTGTTAATCACAGCAAAACACAATTATGGACACACAAAACAAACCGCGTCGCATAAATCAGTCTCACCTGCATCTGATCGGGCTGAATTATAAATGCTCCCTATGATGACAGAAAGAAAGAAAGGATTTAAAGCATAAAATATGCATTTGGTAGTTTTTTTGGTTTGTAATTAAAATGCCTTTTGTACTTACAAAGTTACCATCCATAATGGTGGCTTGAAGAGTCCAACGGGAGCCCTGGAAAGACAGCAAAACTCCCATTTAACATCAAGCCCAAAAAAAAGATGAGCGTTTGTGCAAGAATGCGTGATCATTGTGTTTCTACACTGACCTGCTGGTCAAATAAGGCCCAGAACATAGGCAGAGGGATATAGAGGAACAGAACCTTCAACACCATCTTCACCTGAGCGATCAGGAGTTTCTGGAAAAAGACAGAACGTCTGTGAACTTCGAACTTCTGTGCATCGGTGCATATTTAAAACATTGAATCGTGATGGTTTATGTAACGTACATCATATTTCTCTTCCGCCCAGTCCATCCAGTGCTCTCTCTTGCGGTATTGCTTACTGCGGTGATTAAAACGGTTCTTAACTGCAAACTGTAGAAGATCAAACAAAACAATCACGCAATTAGACCAAGTTTCCAAATTCGTTGTTCAAAGGAAAGTAAGTCTCGTTTATTCTCTCCCTTTTTCCAAAAACCCTATTTCTTAAAGAAAGCTATTTTGTCTGTGCTCTTACGCCAATGCATTTCATGACTCGCAGCAGGATGTTGCCTTTGGGGGATTCCATAATGTACATTTTGTGGCCTACGACGAACACAACTGAAGAGAAAAGAATAACCTCAGTCAAACACGGCTGACAGCAAGTGGTCATAAAAGGTATTGCAAAGGTATTGATATATGTCAACACAAATACAAGTCCACTGAAGCTGCTGGAACTTACTGAGGGCAACCACCATGAGAGCCGCAGGGACTCCAAAAGCCAGCGGGAAACAACTTTTCTTTGAGTAGATACCACACTCTTGAGCTGGAGAACAACAAATACACACAAAGACAAGACATATTATTCATAAGCATATTTACCAAACGTAAAAAATGTAAAAAATGCAGGTACACTTTATTTTAAGGTTACATTGTAGTTACACATTTAAATACAGTCATATTTACATTTAGTAATTTAGCTGCAGATGCTTTTATCCAAGGCGCTTTACCAATTATGACAGCAGAAGCAATCGAAAGCAACAAAAGAGAAGTGGTATAGTCATAACACACTCTGAACAATGCAGTAGTTTCATTTCAATATAAGTATCAGGGTTTATACAGAGTAATAGTAATTAACTGCATGTACCTACTGTATAGTTTGGGTTAGGAGTAGGGTTTGGCTTAGAATTACTTGCATGTTGTCTGATTATGCATAATTTATTGTTATTACAATATAACGTGTAACAAGGACAACTTCAAACAAAGTGTTACCCAAGATGCAATTCAGATTGTAATTAGTGTAAATACACACCTCTCAGGATGGGTGTGATGAGAGTGGAGAGAAGGCTGCCAGCGTTAATAGACAGATAGAATATAGAAAAGAATGTGCTTCTTTGTTTCTCCTGAAATAAAAATTAAAATTATTAGCAATATTATTTAAATATATACTACTATCAAAACACTTGGGGTAAATCCTTTTGAAATGTTTTATTATTACTCTTAAATGTATATTTAAAGGTGCCATAGAATGCATTGAGAGAGTATTTTAAATTGTTCTCTGATATGTACAGAGAAGGTATGTAGCTTAGGTAAGGGGAAAAAATGCCCAGAAACGGTTTTACAGGTCCATTTACAACCCTAGAATTTG
>JAUMHQ010000058.1:4679939-4691679 GCA_032361165.1 Enteromius paludinosus
CTCGAAGCGAGATTCCTATTCGTCGGTCACCGACGTGACGTCTCCGTTCCCTTCTTCAGGGAACGAGGGTTACAATATGTAACCGAGACGTTTTCTATATTAATATTTTAAACTATAGATTTATTAATGTTATGTCAAAGATTAATTTTCAGCAATCATTACTGCAATCTTTAGTGTCAGATAACCCTGCAGAAATCATTCTTATATGCGGATTTACTGCTTAAGAATAATTACTGTCCTCCATGACACAATGTCCACAAGTTTAATTATTTTTTATTTTATTTTTATTTTGTTTGATAAAATAAAGCTTTCATTCCACTTAATTTTTATTAAAAAAAATATATATATTTTTTTTCACTGGCTAACAGTTAAAATATTAGCATGTTGCTTATCTACCGAATTTATATATATATAGAAAAGCTTACACATAATGGGCAAAATGTTATTTTAATTGGTGCAATATTATCATAATAAATATTTCTACTGATTATCTTTAAATACTAAATAAAATTCAAATTGAAATTTTTCAATTCCAATTTTTTATTACATAATGTAACATATGTTATATTCATTGCAGTGCATTCTGGGATCTAATGGGGTGGTGTTTTGCCAAAACAAAGTATCTTTGTCCCAAGCTCTGCATTACAATGCTTAAAACTGTTAACTAATTTGCTTTTGGAACAGGCCAATGATATGGGTTCATGTTTTCTCTCTCACACACACACACACCTGTACACTAATGCTTCCCTGCAACTTAAGTTGCAGGCGGATCATGTCGACCTCACTGGTTGCACAAAGGGCTCTGAGTTCTGCCACTTTCCCGCTCATCTCATCTATTGCCACCTCGATGGGACTCAGGTCTGTGTGGTGCTGGTACATCACCGCTATGCGCTTCTTTACATACGGGAAACAGTGTGTGGCTGAAACAGAGAGATAGGACAAGCCAGAATAAAACTCACTACGTGTAGTAGTATGTTCATAGAAGGGCTAGAAGAACAAACACATTAAGGTCCCAGATGAAATCTACTCATGTTTGTGCAGTGATCAGGATTTATGTTCCGTGCGGGCGGCACACCTCGAAACTGTGAAAAGTGGTTTGTTTAAAACACTCTTTCTAAGAAGGTCATTCTGCCTCAGTGGCCAGATCTGATCTGAAAATTTATCACAGGATGAAGATCAGGGTTCAACTTTGAAATGTCCTGGTTGCTTAACACTAAACAACACTTAACTTGAGACAAAAAAACGGAATCGTTGTTTTTGAACTCAACTGCGGCCCAGAGCTCATCAGGGTGCACAGAATTAATACGGGAAGTACAGACTAAAATGTTATCATTAAAGATTAGGGTTCAGGGAAATAGCTGGGTATATAAATGGATTACACCATATGGAGGCAAAGGCCAATATGTTAATTAAATCTTGTTTTCCTGTCTACGGTGAATGCATTTAACCAATGACTTAAGGAAGTACGAGATTAAGGTACAGCATGTACACTAAAGCTCAAAAGTAAATTAAAAAGTAAAAAAGGAATTAATGCATTAAATTGATCAAAAATGACAGTAAAGCTATTCATCGCAACTGAGATGCTCGCACTAAATTAGAAAGAAAATTGATTTTGAAAAGAATATACTTTAAATGAATGATTTGGTGTAATGAACTTGAACAGAAATACCTGTATTGAATAACATCTGTAATTAATTTACAGTATTTACATTTCGAATTACAATGTCGACCTTTACAGTATACCTTAACCCACCCTTAAACCTCCCCATACCACCAAACCTGTCCCTAATGCCAAATGATAGAAAAGCATAGACACAAGGCTTTTATTGTTAGCAAGTTTTGTACGATAAAAACAGAAAGCTAAATGTTCTCTTCTTCTTTAATGTGTGTTTTTTGTTTTCACTGCTGTAACTGTTCTGGGATCAGTGATAGTGATCACTCACTGGTGAGCACCGTCCTTCGTTTACACTGTTCCTCGACTCCACCGTGTCTCTTTCCTGACTCTGTGAATGGCGTCTCGAACACAAAGCGCCGAATGTTGTGGCTCCTCTCAAAGTCAGTCTTCCTCTCTTCCAGCTCTTTTTCCTCTAGATACGGCGTCACGTGCGTCACTTGTATATATGCAAACTTTGCCTCCAGATCTTTAGGGTTGACCTGAGACAGATGAGACGTGATACTTTAGGGTGGGAGGAGACCAGTAAAACACTGATAAAACATGAATAAACAGAATTCTTGTCTGTAAGTGCAAGGAGGTTAAGGTTTGACTGCAAACTCCACATATCAGGAGGTCTGTTGTCAAAACTGAAATAATCTGTGATGTAATTAACTTTGTGTGTGTGTGTGTGTATTTGTAAAACTGATTCTTGGATCAAGTAAATACTCATTATACAGTCATTCTATTATACTATATGCTCTAACAAGCATAGCAGGTGAGGTTGATTGTTTGTCAGTTTCATTTACACTGAAATGAAAATAGTATACTATTGCCTTGTATTGTCATGAGTTTGTGCTTTTATTGCGTACAACGTTTATGAAGTTGTTACCTTGTTTTAGTTCTGTGTGTATTTCATGCATGTTATTTTGTTTAAGGAGTATTCATGTGATCAGCATTCCTCACATTACACAGAGATTTTATCAACAAGCACTTTGCTCTCTATTACATATGCATTTGTCATAGAAATGTACATTAGATAAGGGGTTTTCAAGTACTTAAAGATTTTTTTCTGCAAAGTTTGAAAACACATAATACTGAACAATTAGCTTCATTTTTGAAACATTTTTAGGTGATGGCAACTTGCATTCTTAAGGCATGCAAAAGTGTGAGCCCACTGACTTCAGGTATATGAGATTTCTTAAAATAAAATAGTAAATAAAATAAAAAAGTCATGCACAACATGAAGGTAAGTAAATGATGACAAATATTTTATTTTTGTGTAAACTTTGACATTTTAAGTTCTATAAACTGAGCTTCTACCTATTCACAAAATACCGTATAAGAGTGTGCATTTTCTCACCCTGCCAGAGTCCTGGATCATTTTGACATTTTCTTGGCCAAATTTGTCCGAGTAAAGCTTGAGGAGACGCTGGGAAATTTCTGATAGAGGAGTGAATTTTGGTTCTTTATAGATATATTCCTTTCCATCCTCATCTTCAAAGAAACCCTGAAACACACACAACATTCCAGTCACAATGTGCACGTGACACACAGTATGCATACACAGCTGAATCTATTGATGCGCAGCCAACAAATTCTGGTTTCAATCCTATAATCAACAAACCTCTACATCACACATGTGGAAATGAAGAGTTATGACTAATGGACACACACATTGACACTGAATTGTCTTAAAACCCCCCAACATATTCAGGATTTCAAAGCAAACCTGATAACACATCATGGCAAAGCTCAGACTATCAATATCACGTTCGGACTATCAATATCACGTGTCCTGCACTTCAGAGAATTCGTGTTATCTTTTAATAATCAGTGCTATCTCTTATTTTCTGTTGCCCAACATAGACACTTTTGAGACATCAGCACTTATGCAGAACACAAAGCTTTCACTGAGTTTTCATTGAAACAGCTCAAGCCATAAAATCTCATGGCTTCTGTGAGGTTAATGGGCACAGCGTATAGCGAAAGAGCTCTCTAAGTGTTGCCTAGCTCATTTTTATGGTCCAAACCCATTTAAAAATGGCTTCCACAGTAAACAAAGAGTCAGAGTGCTGTCTGGCTCAACCGAGTTGACGAAATGACAGGATGTACAGATGACAGGATGTGTTATGATTTAAAGATTGATGAATGATGCTAGCAGCACACGGAAAAAAGGCTCTTTTTCGGATCCAAAGGCATTATGCAAGCAGACAAACAAGCGGAAGTTAAGTGAGACTACTATGGTCTAAGCAGAACTTGCCTGACAATGAGTAAAACAGCACACACAGTTCACAACAACACTTACCGCAGCCTTAGGAAAGAAAAGAGAGCAGAAAAGATTGATTAACCCGAGGCCTTACACATGCTTTAAACAAGACTTTGGCTATCATGCACGGTATATTGTCATGCATACAGGAATGCCTAGGTCTCCTTTCTATTTTTAAAGAGGTCACATCATATATTTGTATTATTCAACTTAATTTGAATGTTAATTAAGGTTAATGCTAATTTTAATTTTAAAAATGTCTATAACATTTAACATTTATTTTTTATGACTATTTTCCACCTTCTCTATAACACATATGGTATATATATATATCATTTTAATTAAAAAACAACAATTTTAATTTACAAGAAAAAAGTTTTTATGCCTGCTTTTTTAATGGAAGATGGGAATGCATTTGCCAAATAAATTTCTCAACATGCATTAAAAAAATTTATGTGACTTGTGGCCTAACCTGTCTAACCAGCAAACCTGGTTGCACATGTTGTTATGGTCACTTTGAAATGCCCAAACAAGTCAGTCGCCAAAGTATTTCTGTATCACTGCCACACATAACTGCGTTTTCACACAGCAGGCCTCCACGAAAGCAATGACAACATTCATTGTGTTTTCTCTGCTCACTCTGAGACACAAGTCATTTATTAAATACGAAAATCATATATTCAGTAACCTCTCACACTTTTCTTGGTGATATGTAAGCATAAATACAATAGTATTTCTGATGTGCACAAAGAAGACTGTTGTGGGGCTAGTTTCTGATAGTTTTGACTAATAAGCATTCTTCAGTTCATGTATTATATAATTTTTCTACACACATCCAAAATTTTTGCAGCTCAGTTTCAATACATAGTCCCAAAGGTCATTATTTTTGGACTGTTGGACTTCTCAAGTTTTGAGAGCTAAAAGTCAAAGTATGTTTTCATAATATGCAGAATTTTTAAAAAATTTATCTCAGTATGATGCTTCATGCAATGACCGCTTTAAAATAAAATGCAGTTATATTGTTGCTATAACGCAGCTGACTCCTCAGTCAAAACTGTCTGTGTTTGCTGGAATAGTTGAAACTACTGCACCATTGCATTGTCCTACCTGGCCAAAAAATGCCACTCTAAAGAAGGTCCCAAGTAGCCTCTTCCCAGAATGCATTACTTCCATCACTTTAGTGTAAGCCCGATGTAATGTGTCATACAGGTGGGCCAGTTTCTACACAAAAGCACAAAAATACATTCACACTGTGAAAATATAGTATATACTTTATTTCTGGCAAATGTACTTTAAATACTGCAGTTCCAATGACACATAAAGAGTGTGTGTGTGTGTGTGTGTGTGTGTGTGTGTGTGTGCGCACACCTCAAAGTCTCTGCGCTGTTCATAGATTGGAATGATGAGTTTGTATATATCTGAAATAAGTTCATAACGTTCAGCTTTCCATAAACCATCAGCACAAGCTTCCAACAACTCCATCAGCACCTCCTGCAGATAAACATGTAGATATAATTACTGTTTTATCTACATTTTAGTAATTAACTCCAAATTAGCAATCAGGGACAATGAATCATAAGGTGCCTAAGGTGTCTCCTGCAAGATTCCTCAGTTATTCAAAATGAAGTCCAAAAGAACCGGACAAAGTCCAACAGCAGAGATGATCCTTTATCACAAGTGTAAGCATTGAACAACATGTAAATCTTACACAAAGGGTTCATTAAACATGCAAACTGATTATTCACAGTGACGAGGGACTCTCAGGTCTAATCAGAGCTCATTATCTGGACTTCCTTTACTAACACACCCACTGGAAAGGGGTAATTGATACTGATTAGATAAGAAATCTGAGAACATTTTCTTCCATGGATTATTACTGACGTTGTTATAAAAAAGAGTTTTGAATTGAGTCCAGTGCTGATGCAATATAAAAGAGTGGCAGGATTAAGGGGCAGTGAATCATGAATGTGGCTAAATATAAATGAGATCAGGAGCGAGCTGGTTTGAACCTCATTGAAGTGAACGTCCTGCATGCCCACATCCTCCATCATGGCTGCCTCCTCGTCAATGTTGGGTGTGATCACACGAAATGCCGAGCAGCCCTGCCGGAACATTCCTGCAGAGAAAAAGGAATAGTAAGCAGAATAGGTTCAATAAACTTTACAAAAAATAGCAGGCAATTGGACACACACTAGGTAATGAAGGGAAGCATCATTTCACACCTCACCTAAACTGATCTCCTCCATAAATAATCTTGCTTAACACTGCATAATATGTGAATGTGTGTATTTTTGTGCATACATGTGTTCATTTTCCTGACCCTGCATTATTAGAGCTGTTATCACACAGAGATTACCTCCTGTAAAAGAAATTCACAAAGAACTACAGATTGCAAAATACAGTTGAACCTTGAACAAGACTTGCCTTAGTAAATCTGTCTCTCGTTGTGTGCATGTTTACATGGTTTATGAGGTCACAAATTTGTATAATGACATGGGTATGACATAGGTATTACAATATGAATGTGATTTATGAGGACATTTCAGTGTCCCCGTAATTCAAAAGGCTTAAAAAACATACAAAATGGTGTTTCTATGAAAATCTAAAAATTTCCTGTTTACAGTTTCCTGTAAGGGGTAGGTTTAGGTGTAGGGTCAGCGTAGGGCAATACCACATACCGTCTGTACAGTATAAAATCCATTATGCCTATAGAGAGTCCCCATAAATCACAAAAACCAATATGTGTGTGTGTGTGTGTGTGTGTGTGTGTGTGCATTCAAGCAAGGAAAGAAATTTTAAATCAACTTTCACCTGAATACAAAAAAAGCTCAATAATCAAAACGTACAAAACATATTTGATTAACCAGACAAAAAGGTTTTTATAAGATTTATTATTAATTATACGATATACTGATATTATTAATTAATTAATTATTAATATATGATATACTGTATCTAATGCATTGTAACATATATATATATATATATATTTAATGCTTGCTTTTACAAGCCACATTTTTTCAAAATGTGAAATTTTCTTCAATTAATCATTGATTCAAGTTAAGTATTTTACATCAATAAATCACAAACTGTGTGCTGTAATGCACATGAATATCCATTCCAGTGGCCAAATATTGCGATTAAAAAAGTTAATTTCTGACTGCAATCTATGTTTACTGTGCCCCCTTGTGGATTCCTCACCTTTCCTCTTCAGGTACTCGGAAACAAGTGCTGCCACATGCACGTAACACATCGCTGCCTATAGAAAAAAAGGTAAGCCACTGATGTAAAGTTAATTAGCCAACCATTGTTTTAATTTATGGCCAAACAAACTGTTAACTGAAATACTGAGTGAAGAACAGCAAACTTAAGGAGTTAAAAATATAAGCAGAAGGATGTGTTCAACCTAATTTGGCTAAATGAGTTTATTTGGCTTTAGTTTTAAAGACCCTCTAATTGATTAATTAGTATAAACTGGCCAGCTTGCCTCAGACAGATCTCCATTCTTCACGTGAATTTTAGCCATACTGTCCAGCCAGGTTTTGCGTAGCTCAGGGGTGCTGGTGTAGGATTTGGCCAAGCTGTACTGCAGGTCCACCAGCATCTCTGGGTCTTTTTCATGTTCCTTCATCTGCTCAGTGGCCATCAATACCGTCCGGATCCGCTTAGTCAGGTCCTTCACATCCGAGGGAAAAGCAGTGTGCTGGAAGAACAGGAAGAGAGAGTGCATAATAGGCAAACAGTCACGTCTGATGTGACATATACACTGATTTGAATTTAAAAAGTTGGTGATCTACTTGAGTTGATAGTGTTCAGTGTTATTCTGACATTGTTAACATTTATGTAGATGCTTTTTAAGGTTTTATACAATACATGACATGACATGACTGAATTTGACATGATTTGCTGAAAGTAATAGCCAGTGTAGAGATTTTTGGCACTTGTATTTAACTGAATTCACAGAAATAAATATTTATTATTATAAACATAAGTCATGTAGGGTATTCTAGAATATACTCAGATAGAAACCTACAGTATATTATGTATTTTGTGTACTATATAAATGGAAATGTCTAATTTTACCTTTACAGTTTTATCACTGTTGGCACAATTATTAATGATGGACAGTGACTGCTGGAACCGTGTCCCTCCAATCCCAATGACATCAGCGATCAGCTGACTCACTGCAATCACCACCTGAGAAAAAAATCAATAAATAAATCGTCTGGTATTTCAGCCAGATTGTGTTTTTTAAGTCAGAAATGGCTAGTATTGATAAGGGTGGGTCTAGAAACGGTGGGTCTCAACCAGTGGCCCTGGGACCCACAAGGGGGCCTCGTCAAATCTCCAAGGGGGTAGCAAGATGACTTAAAATTATTTTTAAAATTATTTGATAGACACTTCTGGTGTTTGTTTGACCCCCCTTTACCCTCTTATCCCTCTCTTGCCTGCAGGTGTGTGCGGACAAAGGACTTCCTGCCATTGTACTCAAAGTTGCTCTTCATGAGGAAATAGAGCAGGTGGGCGGCATCACTGCGTATGGAGCTCAGTTTGGAATTACAGCACTTCAGGATCTCATAGCACAAACAGGCACACATATCCGCCCGTCCATCAAAAAATGTACAGGGAAACTGAGGAAGACAAGAAAAAGACATGAGACTTATGAACTAAATAATGAACAGCACTAGTATGTGTCCACAGTTACGCGTACAATTACCCAATTATGTGATTTGAATACTAAAATCAATGGCAGGGAAGAGTAAATTGGCTGATGTTTTGATGAATCGAAGCCATTAACTTCCATAGCCTTTTTTTCCATATTATGAAAGTCAAAGGCTTCCAGCAACTGTATGGAAACCAACATTCTTTAAAATATCTTATGTGTTAACAGATTTCAAAAATACAAAAAACTATCCCTCTGATGGGTGAGTGAGGAAATATATAAGAAAATATTGAATTTTAAAAACCTGAATAACTATTTTCCTTGTTTGATCCACAAATAAACTGTAAACTCTCATATCCCATGAATCAACAGTGAGGGTGGCTCTTTGATTACCTTGTAAATGAAGGTACGTAGGGAGGTGAAGACCTGCTTCAGTGCCGTCTCTGACTGGGGGATCTGAAGGAAACAGAGGTGCACCTGGAACACCTTCTTCATCAGTGGGTTGTGACCTAAATCTGCACACAGCTGTGTCTGTGGATACATGGTTTAATATGAAAGTGCTTCAATGAAGAACTGGACTTTGACTTGTACTAATAAACACACACTTCCACTTGTTGCCTGTACCTTAAAGCCCATAATGAAGACACTGAGTGTGTCCAGCACAGTCAAGCACACCTCCGTTGAGACGTTAGCCTCCAGGAGACACGTGTCAGCATCACCGTGGCAATACGCTGGAGGAGAAATAGGAAAAGAAAGATCATATCATTTAATAACTAAACTGAACAGAGGTGAGATAAGCTGCTTTAGCCACTCAGTATTGCTTTGCTGTCTCTGGTTGGACAACATCAGTGATCCTAAAACCTGGTCCTGGAAGACTGTTAGAGTATTTCAGAACCAGGATTGAAAAAAAAAACTGGGTTACAAAACCTCTGCATTGAAGACAGAGCAAAGGATGGCTTGTAGAATATGCACAGCACTGTGCTTTATGGTCCTTACCGGTAAGTCTACAAAGATCCCAAGAACAAATTCTCAGACTGAAACGTACACACACGCAGTGTAACATTGATGATTGTCAAAGCACATTCAAATTGCTCTAAATGTCATCTTTAGAGAGGTTTTGAAGGATGAGGAGTAATTAAGGAATGAATGTGTGTTCATGTGTCTTACTGTGATTGAAAGTGTGTGCGTTCTCCAGGCTGCCCAGCTGGTGTAAACGTGTGTGCATGACACCCCCTCTGTTACGAGACACAGGAAGAGTCAACGACTTCCTGTCCGGAGCCATAAAACCCACCCCATCCTGGCTTCTGAGGAAAAACAAAATCTTTATTAGAGATCTTGTCAGCTGTCATTTAAATACATACATTATAAAAATGCTAATATGTAGGGGCCATGTCATAGATTTCATAGAGATCTGCATATACAGTATTATCATGTACATACTCTCTTGCCATATTTTCCACAAAGTTGGGGGTTTATTACAATTTCAAACTGTTCTGTATGTTAATACGTTTTAAAATTTAAAACGTATTAAAATAATAGTAGATCCATTTTTTTTTTTTTTTATCAGCCATTACTCTAGTCTTCAGTGTCACATAATACTTTAGAAATCTAATATGCTTAAGCAACTGCTGTGCAGCTTAATATTTTTAAATGGCAGTGTACCCTTAAGACTTATGTAAACAGCTTCTTTGAAAACGAAATGAGTAACAGAAGCTTGTGATGAAGTCAATATATATTGCATTATCTATTCTTCAATAAAAGCCTATTTGCAAAGCTTGCATTATTTTATGACTGGTTCACAAAATGTGTAATGCACAAACTATCAAGGTCGGATTGTAATGACTAAGGATTGTATTTATAGATTACTTTCAACGGATGCTTTTATTGAACATTTAGAATTCTTCTTTATTTCAAAATATCAACGAACGCTTGGTTTCTCATGATATGACCCATTTAACACACCTGCATTAACTGCGGTTGACTTCTACTCTATTTCTGACATTGTATAGTCTTATATCATATTATATAAATATGATATGCCACAAAGTTGCACCTGTATTACAGCTCATAAACCAACACGATGCTGTAGATGGTTTATAAAAGATGTTAATACTGTGCATTAGATGTTGGCATCCATTTGACTGGTTTATCCACAGGACATGTGATGATGCGCACACTGGTGTGAGAATATTATTGCACTTGATGTGTTGGATGATGGACACATGCAGGTAATAAATATCTAAACGGATACCACAAAACCTTTTGCTCTTAAGACTATTGAGAAAGCATGAATGTGGAAATGTCTCAGCACACATAAACACAGAGCAGTGAGTTAGTTGAATGGGTCAGCATGCTGTTAGTAAAGGGCCACTCAAAAGCACACAGCAGATCTTACCCTGTTCAGGAGTGCCAGGATGCTACAGTATCACTGACTAACTGAACCCTCGCCAGCATTTCAGCCAATAAAACATATACACACATAAAGGAGTAGCGTCATTCAAGGTAGTGTAGGACTTTGAGCGCATGTTAAAGGCTAGAGAGAGACAGGTAGACATGAGACAGCAGTGGTGGTCTTGAGCCTGTTTTTGTGTGTCTACAGTAGTTTTACAGATGACAACTGGTAAAATCATTTGTGATAAAATTAGAACTAGAGCTATGACCACAACTGATTAAAAAAATCTAATTGAATTTATCATTTATGACATCCAATTTTTTTATTTTATAAAAATGATTTACTATGAATCACATTTATCAATACGTCATTATTATTATCATTACTTATTATTACCACCACATGAGGCAGATAATTATATAGTTTTTGTTTTTTTCCATGTCACAAATCTTAAACACTGGCCCAAATTAATTAATACTTAATGTATTATTCAATTTAAAGTGCGTTATTGGCATGTTTATGTTCGCAAGAAAATAATATACAATAAAATAATAATAAAAAATATAATAAAACAATAAATTACATTAAAACAGTATTAAAAACCTTATTTAGTAAGTGAATAACACATGTATATAAATAAAATGCACTGAATAAATTATGTATTGAATGTTATCCAATATTACATATACACACAATATACATTTATTCAATACATTATGCATAAGAATACTATAATTTTATTTGATTATTAATAAAATATTATAT
>JAUMHQ010000058.1:4721112-4733510 GCA_032361165.1 Enteromius paludinosus
CATAAGAGCAGAGTCAAAAATTACCCCTAAATTTCTTATTTTGGGTTGAACATATGTTTCCCAAGAGCCAAGAAAGCTGCCCCAATCCCTGTCATCATTGTTCGTCCCGAAATCCAGAACTTCCGATTTGCTGGCATTTAATTTCAGGCAGTTTTGCTCTAACCAGCTGATCACCTCCTTCAGACATACCAAGGATTGATTAGTGCTTGAGGCTCCAGCACTGATTGGTAAATAGATCTGAATGCCGTCTGCGTATAAATGGTATGAGATATTGTTTTTCTTAAAAATAAGGCCCAAGGGCAAAAGAAACAGAGAAAAAAGAATAGGTCCCAAAATTGAGCCTTGTGGTACTCCACACTCCAAAGCGATTGACTTGGAGCACCCCAGTAAATATAAGGTAAACCATTTTAAAACCGTCCCTCTCAGCCCCACTACATGTTCCAATCGATTAATAAGAATACTGTGATCGATCAAATCAAAAGCTGCCCTCAGATCTAACATAATTAAAGCTCCTCTAGTCCCTGAGTCTGCGATGAGTAGTAAGTAATTTGAAACTCGCAGTAAAGAAGATTCAGTGCTGTGTCCTACCCTGAAACCAGACTGAAAAGCGTCTAACAACTCGTGATTGGCCAAAAAAGAACTTAACTGAGTTAAAACTACCTTTTCCAAAACTTTGGAAACACAAGGCAGCTTTGAAATGGGCCGGTAATTATTAAAATCCAGAGGATCAAGGTTAGGTTTTTTAAGAAGGGGCTGAATAACCGCCTGCTTAAAACTAAGAGGAAAAATGCCTGTATAAAAAAATGTATGCACACTAGTTCAAATGTTTTTTTTGTTTGTTTGGTTTTTTTGCAAGATTGCATTACATTTTTCAGAACATGAAGATATTTACATTGTTACAAAAGATAAATTAATAATGTTCTATAAAATTATCCTGAATTGAAGTTCTGTATCACACTTCTAACCAAAAAAATATTAAGCAGCACAAGTGTTTGCATTAATGACAATAATAAGAAATGTTTTTTGAGCAGAACATTAGAAGGATTTCTGAAGGACTGTGACAGTAGACAAAGACTGGAATAATCGCTACTGAAATATATATATTAAAAAAAAGGAAGTATTTTTAATATTTAGCTAATATTTACTAATATTTACTTAATTTTTCTCATGGACCTTCATTTAGATATGACATAATATCACTTTTACAATATTTTAGACCATGCTTGTGTGATGTCATAAGTATCCTAATATAGTCTTAAACAGTCAAAATTCACTTTCTGCTAAGTTTTGCATTTCAAATGTACAGACTTATGACATATGAAATATGACTCTGTCAATGACAACTTGCACTTAGATGAATGGGAATGAGTTTCTCCAGGAGCATTAGAATTCCTTGGGCTCTATTTTCCATAAAGTAGCTTTGGAATAGTATATAAAGTCTATATAGTAAATAATATAATTTACAATGTCACCTGACCTAACACTGAGTCATAGTGATCAATCCCATTCTCCCTCTTTCTCCCCTTAATTTTCTTTCCTACATCTATCTATCAGCTTCAAACAAGACGAACGTGTGTGTGTACACTATAATGTGGCTTAATCTCATATGTAAACATATCTGTGAATATACACAGTACATAAGCCACATGTGATATATGTTTTTTGATTTCATTATCTTGTTTGAGTAATTCAAACCAACCCTAGTAACAGAAGGAATACCCAGGCATACTTTATAACCACTACACGACTTTCAGAGAGATACATAATACATAAACCCACAGGCACACTTCCACACACACCCATACACTTGAAGAAACATTCCGCTCAGCAAACTGCTACTTCAGAGAGTGCTGAGTAATACTGTCAGAGGAAAGCACAGATCTCTGTCCACAATTCATTAGGTATAAACATAAAAATCTCTGCTAAAACCAGTTATGTTGTCTAAAGCACAACTTAAGGTGATTAAAATGTCAAAAATCACACACACACACGCACACACAGTACCGATGATCCAGCTGCTGGTGGAGTGATTGCCAGGGATTCTCTACGGCTGAGTGTGTCTTCTTCATCCTCTGGCTCTTCAGCCTCCAGCTCTGGTTTACACACATATCCACAGTTCCTGTGCAACACACGCCGCAGTCCCTCAAACAGGATCACACTCGCAGTGCAACCCATCGCACCCGCTCCCAGAAACATGCACACACTTCTGTGAGCCGATCGGATGCGACTTCTTCAGCCCCCTTTCCAAAGACACTCTGCTAAAAGACACGGAACCCAGCCGGCACGACCCCAGCTCTCAGATATCCAGCCTCCCCGTCCTGAGACACATCACTCCATCATCCTTCCTGAACCAGGATCAGAGTGGAAGGGAAATGAGGAAGCTTCCTCCTCAAGGGTGACAGCAGACTGACTTCATCCATTCAAATGAGGGAGATTAAAAGTTGCCGGATTTCTAAAAGTGTGTTTTTATCTAAAACCGCCCTGGGGATGTTACGATGACAAGCTCCTCAAGAGAAAAGTGCTCCAGTGAATCTAGGACATGAGGGAGAGGAATGCTGAGGATTGACGGAGGACACAGAGGAGTGAGTGATGAGCTGCTTCTGGAATCAGTGCTGGGCGTCGACTTCTCCACTGCCTGAAGATGCTGATCTATTCCTCTCTCTCTCTCTCTCTCTCTCTCTTTCTGTCAGTATCTCACTCCCATGCCATACTCACTCTGTGCTTCCTCTACCCCCCCAGTCTCGTTCTCCTTTTAACATTGCTCTCTGTGTTTCCTGACCCATATCTAGCAGCACAGCATTCATTCATGCGCTAACTACAACACACATGCAAACAAGACAACCTAAGAGCACTGTCTTGTATGTCAGGAAAAATAGCTTAAAGTACTTAACACTAGAAATCAAACAATAATTTGTTTTATTGATAGACATTGCTATCAATTATTTTAACTTTATATGTGTCTGAGAACTGGCATACAGATATTTTTTATTTTATAGATATATTTATATCTCACAGAGCTCCGCACATGACACGCAAGAAATAAGATACATAACTTGTGTGCACATTTTATAATTACTAAAATTTGCTAAATCGTGCACAAAATGTACTAAATGGTTCACTCTTTTTAGAAATCGTCTGTATGATTTAGCAAATCAAAGGAACATATTAGTAAATCATATGCACAATTTATAAATCAAGGGAACAGAATTTGGCCTACTACAGGTATTTTATTCCTCCATGTGATTTGCTGGGATAATGATGCATATCAAAAATTATTTTACATTATTACCTATTTCATACAGAATTTTTTATTAGGTTTCAGTTTACTATTTCAGTGGTTTCGTTCTTTTAAATTGCTAATTATTGCACACATGAAGTATCATAATAAAGTATCACAAAATGCATCGAATTTAATTACTAAAAAAATTATAATTATAATTTTTTTATAATTATAAAAACGAAATGTGGTATTGTAGGCTGCAACAACTAATATTGATGATCATTGATGATGAAAATATCTAACAATTATGAATGTCGATTAATTGCGAATAAATATGAGAGTCACTTTACAGTAGTGAATATAGCATTTCTATGGACAAAACACATCTATAAAAAAATATTTGTTTTTCACAGTGTATGATGGCAATTTCCTATGTAAATATTAGAAATGCGTATTTCCATTTTGCTCAGTGTCCTCCTCTAAAATTCACTGAAGGAGGTGCACATGCATCAAACAAATGGAAAATATATATTTTGCTGTTATGTATAGTTTAACCTATATAGCATGTTAATAATTTTCTACATATAACAAATGTAACTTTTAATGAGAGCATTAACTGTAAAGGGACCATTGTAATAATAATTCAAATTGTTAATTGTAAAAATAGTATAAATATGATTATTTTATAATATAATGTTTATATCGTATATTTAGAAACACAAATATCAGCCAAATTTGGTCAAACTGGTTTTTAGGCATTCAATCACACATTATGGCCGTAACTAAAGATTTCGATAGCAGAAAAGCTCCTTCTGTCAATGTGTGTTAATATTTCATCAGGCACAGATACAGTCACCTACTTTAGAGTAAATGACTCAGACATATCAGGGATGACATGGGGGTGATGTGTGTGGACACATATGAGCAGATCTGTCTCTCTTGTATCTTGTATCTCACACATGACATCAGAGTACATTATGTGAGTCAATTATATGTACAGTAGCTGTAAATGTAAACATGTATTATTATTTGACAGCAATATGCCTTTAAATATTAATAGTGTCCGTCTGTGTTAAGACTGACTTAACCCTGCTCCGGATCGCCAGACATTGGTTGGGAATTACATTTAGAGCAGATTTATCAAAGCCTGCAGCTCACGCTTCAGTTGTTTTACAGCGACATGATCACCGATTGGTGCTGGTCAAGGGCCTCCCTCCACCAATCAGATGTATTGTTTTGGGGGGTTTTCATGGCATGTATTTCTACAAATCCAACATAAGTCACAGAACCTCCCCCTGATGTCATCACATGTACTCCTCCCTGTTGTGAGCTGGTTTGAGTTATATATTTGGCCACTTCAGTTACACTGAAAATCACTGACTTTAATTGCACACCTTCTGCTAAAGACTTCACATATCTAGGATGTTCCCAAGGCCATTTCATAAAATAAAATAAAATAAAATAAAATAAAAATAAAATAAAATAAAATAAAATAAAATAAAATAAAATAAAATAAAATAAAATAAAATAATTTGGGACCTTCTGTAAGAAACACCAAATCCAAGCTTCTTTTGAGAACATAAAGATGACTCTCTGACTTCTTGAAATGTAGGGTTAACATTCTTTACAAGGGCCTCTTTTTGACCAAAGACAAAGCCAATAATGAACACAAAGAAAAGGACATTTTCAGTACAGACACATCACTGCTCAGCTTCAAACGCACCATCCTGCTCTCTCTCTCTCTCACACACACACACACACATTCATGAAAGCATATCAGACAGAAGATCAAAAGCGTGCACACTTTGATAACTTTTTGTCTTTCCATCTTTCACACAAAACTCCTCAAGAGAAGATCCCTTGAAATATTTATTAAGATTCATTAAAATAAAACCAAAGCTCTAAACAGCCTTTTTCTATTTGGGAACACATTTTTTATATTTAAGCTGGTTAAAACCCACTGTTGCATGTGAAAATAGACTTGTTGACAGCAAAAATGTGAGAGTATGCGGAGTTCCTTGCTAATTAACACATCACTATTGCGCATACATGGACCAGAAACGTGCTTCATGCAAGTGCGTGAAGAGCATTTGGTCAATGGGTGCAATTCAGTCATTAGCGTCTATTAATGTGAAGCTGACTTCTTGCATTGCTATACTAAAAAAATTTATTGGCACAGAATTTCTAAATGCAAGCAATGTGTATTGGATAATTAACCCAAAAATAGAAATTCGTTCCAAACCTGTATGCATTTCTTTCTTCTGCTGAACACACACACATGCACACAACAACAAGAATATTTTTACAGAATATTGACAGTAACCAAACAGTTGTTGGTGGCCATTTCCTACTTCAATAGTACTGTATGTAGAAAAAATCTATGTAAGTCAATGGCTACGAGCAACTGCTTGGTAACCAACACTCTTCAAAATACCTGTTTGTGTGTGTTCAGCTGAAAAATGAAACTCACACAGGTTTGGAACAACATGAGGATCAGTAAATAACAACGTTTTTGAGCAAACTTTCCCTTTTAAGCATATTTCTAATCTTAAAGGGATAGTGCACCCCAATATTTTATTTGGTTAATCATGTACTTATCCTCATGCCATTCCCGATGCAGCTGATTTGTTTTTTTGTTCACAAAAACACATTTCGCTTTTTTTTTTTTTTTTTTTTTTACAAAATAATTAATCAAATGTTGATGCTCTGAAAAGAACATAACAACAGTTGTAAAAAAGGTGTAAAAAATAGAATAATACCATGTTTCTTCTTATCCACCTCTAAAATCAGCCAACTGTTGTAGTTCAAGGGAGGGTCGAGTTACAGACTTCATCCTACAGTAAGAGTGTTGTGATATGACACGAGTGAAGCTCAAGCAAGAAGACACAAAGAAAGCCACATGCATGTTGGTTTGCATGAGATTGAAAAAAGACAATTTGAAACATTTTTCGGGTGGAGTATCTTATATGAGATTCCAGACAAAAAAAAGGAAGCCCAAAGAAGAATTTAATAGAGACAGAATGCAGGTGGGCTCACCCGGGCCAATAATCAACCCCCAGATCATGCTGGAAACATCTAGCAAAGCACTGACAACAACCCGCAACACCCTATCATTTGTGGTGACTAGTTGTACATGAAAAAAACACTATAAACATTAAACATCTAGTTCAACATTTATAGTTTAAAAACTGGCAAAAAGAAACCTCACGAGACATTGCAGAAATAAAATGAAAGTTTGTTAGCTTTAGTTTTCAGCACATTTTTAAATGATGTTTTTAAACTCGGTTAATTACAGTGTGAGCTGTTCTGCTTTCATGTGAGTCCAGTTTGCTCTTATTTGAAAGTCTATTTCAAACATTTGTTACTTGGAGCCTGAAGTTTATTTGCTTCATATTTTGCTTCTTGAGGGCACGTTTTGTGCATATTGTTTTGGTTTGCGTCTGGATTTCATTTCGGAGCTGGACTGGGTCGTAGGGTTACTGACGTCAGAGGCCTGGTGGTCCAGGTGACTCAGTGCAAAACTATGATGTAATGTGTGTGGTTGCCATAGAGATAATATTGTAATACTCAGCGCTGGACATTATTATATGAGGCCAAAAATCATTCTTGTTAACATGCACGCACGCACACACAGGACACAACACACAACATGGCTGAAAACAAATCCATATAACAGTGTATGCACATATGGAAATAATTGGTGTAGGAAAAAATTTGAAAATTCGCTTGCAACTTGAGTAATTAAACAGCAGGTGTTTCATGGGAGAGAAAATTAAAGAGACAGAAAAGGGTATAGAAAGAGAAAGAGAACAGAACGTTAAAAGTACATTAACGCTTAGAAAGCTGAGGAACGTCAGCACAATATTATCTCAGATCAATACTTTTCAGAAAACTTTACATGTGCCATGACTGGGCTCTTCTGCCATCTACAGGCACAAAACAAAGTGCTTTCATAAAATATGCTGCTTTTCCATAGCTATACCAGCCGATAAGTTGTATATATCGCTCTCAGGCAGTTCATATTCATTTGTTGGAGCATCTTGATTGGTAAAAAAGGTTTTATGGAAGAGGAGTTTATCCACTTGTAGAAACATGAATACAAGAATATAGAGCTGCAGTGATAATGTATTTTCGTTGGCAAACCTGAAGGTAGCATCACCCTGCTTCCCTCTACAAAAACCCGACAGGATTTTTCCACCGGCTTTTGTATAACTGCAGAAATTAAGCTCTGTGGCCTTCAAAAGTTGATAATACTTACAGGGTCTGTTCATTATGATAATATTATTCATGAACAAAGAGCTTTATGGATTTTTGAAGCCTAAATACAATCGTCAACATCACCGCCATTAAACTTCAGAGAGAAGACTCTGAACCTAAACTTTTAGAGTTAGAATAGTTTTAGATAAATGTATTACAAACACAACAAAGCTGTGAAAGCCAACTAGTGAGTACATGTTTGGTGTGGTGATGACATATATGACCCTTTTCAAGACACCTAACAGCTTTAAGAAATCACAAGGTTGTATTACTGATGTACTTTATGTTGCAGAATAGAGCAAGGAAATGTGAGCTTATGTCAACCCCAGACTTCTAACCAAAACCCATTCAAAAAATTCAGTACCATGGGAATGGAAGTACTAACATGCTTACAAAACACTACTGCACTAAAAGCAGTGGAATTTTCTTATTTATTGCTGATTTTGAATAACACTGAATAATTTTAGCAATATAATGGCACAGAAATGACACACTGTAGCTTTGCACACACAGCTGGTCTTTAGTTCACATACAATATATAAAGCCCTGTGTACTATGAGGTTACATCAGGGCAAAACGGGTTTCTCTCACGGCTTAAATTTGGCGGCCACAGGCTCTGGCTGTGCTCACCCTTTGCTAACACTGATCCAACACAGCGCTAATCAGAACACAGGACAGTGTTAGCATTGTTCTTCACGTGGAAATGTAGCACGCAGAGACCAGGCCCTCTCTGAACCAACAGTATATTGTGCAGAATGTGGACCGGACAGCAGAAAGAATGAAGATCTGACGTCTAATGGCTAGAAATAGCATACGAAATGCTAATTAGGAGAACTTTTTTTTTTCAGTTCAGATTTATTAGTCATAATCATTCACTTCACGAGAGAAACTAAAGAATTCTATGGGTGGCTCACAAAGAAATTTGGCTACTCTTAGGTCATTATAATGCAAAAAAAATAAAAAATAAAAACCACAAAGGCTCTTGCAATAGTAAGTACTCTATATTTGCACTAAAATATTTCCAAAGACTTGTGGATCTTTTGTTGCATTACTAAAATATTCCATTGCACATACACCAATTTATTACATATTATATAATGAACCAAAATCATCAGCAAAATATGTTTTTCACACGTGAACATCTGTCTAACAGAACCTAAAAACGATGGTTTGAAGGCATTGCTTAATGGAGCTATAAAATAAAGATGGAAAAACTACACTCAGATTTCAGTCTGTTCTCTCACACATGCAAATACAATTGCATGCATTAGATTAACAAACAAAAATGGAAATCTCTGCTTGTTCTCTATGCAAAATGACTGATGACGTATTAAAATGTAATGGATGCATTGCAGAAACAAAGAGACATCTCTTAGGTACTGGTATGGTTATTGACAAAAATATATCTTTTCCCATTCACAAAACAATACTGTAAATCATAGTCTGATTTTGTCAGTGAACCAGGAAACCCTGAGTGAACTGCATGGTAATCTTGGATTTAAGATTATTTATATAATGTAAAAGGAAAAGTAATAAAATATCATTAATGTGTCAGATGACAAATTGAATTTGTGATTAATTCTGTCAACGTCATTCAAAGCTTTAAAAAGCGATCAGTCATAGACAATCATTGCTCAGCACAGATATAATTATGTGATAGGGGTATAATGTTTTTTTCTTCTTGTACAAAGAGCTCTTTAATAAAATGAAAGTTAATACATGCTGGGGTGAGACTATCAGGTCAGAAATAATTTGAATATCTTTCCAAGGGTATTGCTATTTTGATGGTAGTTAAATCAGTGAATACGTTTTAAAATGATGACGTACAATCTGTGTAATATATATTAGTATATTAGGGCATACTATATCCACCAAGTTTTCATTGTCCTTTGACCAGTGTTCTTTATGACTAACTAGAGGTCAACTGGTAGTACTGCTGTTTCTGGGGTTTTTTTATCAACACAAAACGTAAAGATAGTAAGCAACACATGCACAACTTATTTGCATTAAAATGTTGTTGTTTTTTTTAACAAGCTTTGGCTAAACTTGCCAAATCTTGGATTTGAGATTATTTTTATAATGTAAGAGGAAAAGTAATACATCATGAATGAGTCAGATGACAAATTGAATTTGTGATTAATTCTGTCAACGGCATTCAGAGCTTTAAAAAGCGATCAGTCATAGACAATCATTGCTCAGCACAGATATAATTATGTAATAGGGGTATACGTTTTTTTTTAAACGCAAACCGTGCTGGAGCATGGAACAGGACACGTGACATCACGTTTTTGTGACGCTCCAAAACCAACAAAAGCAATAGACCTGTTTAACAATAGTCTGTGAGAGGGCTGTGGACCACCGCGGACCAAACAACTCAAAATTACTATCCACAAAGTAAACAGAATGATGGACATTGCGTTCAGCTCTTCCTGTTTATCCTAAAAACCGTCGCATCATAATGACGTAAGCGTGCTCCGGCACGAATGCTGAAACCCTATGTGAGTGCAGGTCAGATAGGGAGTGGGGAAGGGGGACAATCGTACCCGGGTCCGGTTCACGGCAACCATGCCTAGTGTGAGTACACCCTTAGAGGATGATAAGTAAAAAATCTGAAAAAAATCATCATTTGTGACAACAACAACAAAAACCAAAATGTTGTTACACAAGTACAAATTAATCCACAAGGTGCACACTCCAGTATGAGTACGCCACGTTCCACTCATGTGACATGTGTTTTTGAATATTGTGTATACAGACGGTTGAAGACAGTACACAAAAGCCACAAGATAACCATACTTATAAACTTATCTCTGCTTCTGTCTTTCATTTGACCTATTGACCTTACTCTTTACTGGAAAAAATGTTTTGGAGCAAGAATAAGTTAGTTTCTCGTTTTACACCTATGCGTACTAATATTTGGTAAGATGTCATAGAGCGAATGTTGAATGAAAAGATGAGGACAAATGAATAGAAAGACAGATGACCATATAAGAGAGCCTGAATCAGTCAGTCAGTGAGCCCAGTCTGACCCACTAGCTGGTTTGCTTAATCTTACACTGTGTACACTGTACAAATATAGGGCGCCAGATCGAGAGATAATCTACTCCTTTAATCGTGGGAAATCCTTTTCACAACAGGCAAGCACTGACACTGGGATGATCCATTAGAGGAGGAGGGTTTCAGACCTTCTCTCCTCTGCAAACATGCAATCTTTAATAGTCAAAATTATCCTCATGTACAGAACACACCATTCATAAGATGCAGTACATCATAATTTAATTATATGCCCATTTCAAACACACATTTAAGGTTCTTATAACCCACATTCATATTTCCAAGTATATCTAGTTATTCAAAAATGAAAAATGTAAGTGTATTTCCTTTATAGCAAAAAGTGGACATTACATAAAAAATAGAGCCAGGATGATGGGTTGAATAAGTAAGAGGGATTTGTGACATCAGCCAAAAAAGATTATGAAGACAGACCTTTCTTATTAGGAATTCTGTGCACTAGTGAATCACGCACAGTGCAATGAGAAATAGATACAAAGAAAGTAAACCAGGTCAGTTTTGAGTCCATGTTCACTTTAATACTACAAATACTTATTAATGGGCTAATGTTAGATCTCTCCCAGTTACTACAGCCTTGTGTGGAACAAAGTGCACCATGGGAAATGGCTGTACTTAAAGAGGTTGTTTAAATGACTATGCTGGCAAAATAACAAGAAGTTAGCAATGTTGCCAGCTGACTCTGCACTCCTACACAGGAAAATAATTGTATGTATAACACAGAAGCTAGTCAATCACTGACAGAACAATAGTTACAGTCCATACACCACTGCTGCACACTGGACCCCTGGAAATCAAACACAATTCTGATCAGAGGACTGACCTTTGAGTTCACTTGCACTTCTGACAGTGTTAAGTTTAATACTTAAGTACTAACTTTATACTGTATACTGTAGGCAAGGTTCAGCTTAAAACCTGTATTTTTGATCAGTCAAGAAGTGTCTTTACCAACAAAAAGCCATGGCAATACAGATTTGCACAAGCAAACATTCGCTGGTTAGGTAGGTTTTGAAGCATGGTTTCTGGTTTGAGCTGGTTTAAGCTGGTCCTTAGCCGCCCGTGTGTTGGTTTAAGATGGCAGGAACTAACTGCTTAGGACCAGCAGCTTAAACCATCTCATGACCATCTAAGGACCAGCTTGAATCAGCTCAAACCAGCAGCCATGCTTCAAAACATACCTAACCAGCATATGCAGGGAATAAACTGCATAAATAAAAAGCCCATTAACTCTCATGTAAAGCAAATCAACCAAGCACCAAGACACTTGAAACCAGAGCTGTGCAGAATACAGGATATCAAATTGCCCAGTTTCTGCCAGTCCTAAAGCGCAGAGGATTCCTAGTTGGCGCACTCCTGCAGCTCAACAAGTAGAGCATGGCGCTTGCAACATCAAAGCCATGGGTTTCATTCCCAAGGAATGCATGAAAAAGTGTTCATTAATGGAAGTCTAGGGGATAAGAAAGAAACATTGTCCTGGGCCCAGAGACAAAGGGACATCCACTATGAAAGAACATACTCATTAGGCCCCAAGGAAGGGACAAAAACCTCAAACAACTGTCTAATCCGGGGTTTATTCTTATTATGCTAATATGACCATAATGTATAATGCAAAAGCAACATTGGAGTTAATAGGAGAATCTTTGTGAGGGCCGGTTTGAGTTTTAGATCATCAGAGCGAGGACAATTGTCACGCCCCCAGGCGTTCCATGTGTCTGTTTGTTTATATTATCAAAGTTCAACGTGCTTTGTGTTTTCATTCTGTCTTCCTCACGTGTCTACCTATTGTAAACCCCGCCCCAGTCCTTAGCGTTTGATTGTCTCCCCAGGTGTTGTCTATGTTCTTGTCATTAGT
>JAUMHQ010000058.1:4785204-4797132 GCA_032361165.1 Enteromius paludinosus
ACACATAAACCTGTTTTAAGACACTCATAAAACAATATTAGCCACCTTTAAAATGGCATAATAGGGGCACTTTAATAGTCAACTATGTTTCTGCTTGACTAGTCAATTAGTAGCAATGAGTAGTGTTGGCAAGGCCTTATATTCAAACAAACACACAACTTACCAGAGTCCAGACTGGCACACAAAGAACTGTGAGATCCTCTACTCTGCCCATCTACCGCACGAGTAGAAACTGTTAAAAACACAAAGAAACAACATCATTTTTTCATTTTTAAGAAACTCGAGAAAAACATTAGGCAATTCTTTGTGTTGCCAAAATGTGCTTTAAAAGCTAAACAAACCAGTATCTGATGATTCACCCAGCTGTTCATCTTCAAGTGAAACCAGACTGAAACATAAACATACAAACAAATTAAATTAATAGACAATCTGATGAATGACTAAATGGAGGCTGACACACAGTATCAGAGTGAGTCACAGCGATATTTCTAGGAAGCGGGTGAGGGTCATCACAGTTTTGTACAACAGCATGTCTGACACAGATGGCACAGGAATAAATACACTGCCTCAGTTTCCTCTGCCAAGACAGAAAAACGACAGTGGAACGTTAAGCAGTGTTTCCTGTTCTTGAAGGTAGCAGGAGTTTCTAAAAGAACTACAATGTTCCACTCACAGATCAGTAACCAGAGCCTTCAAAGAGGCCCCTCGCCTGAAGAGACCTAATCTGATGGACATGGAGGGTTGCAGAGAATGAAGAAAGAAAGTGAATGAGAGATCTGACAGTGAGAGGCAAGCAGGGCGCCTTTAATTAAAAAGACATGCTTTGTTGATGAAAAATTAAAAAAAACAGAGCGCTAGATCTGTCTGTGTGAGATTCATTGACCATGTGATGTATATGACACACAAAAAACCTAAAGAGGAAGCTGAAAATGGCTGGCTCAGGACCAAACTATGTCTAACTGTGCTCTCACTTGTCTGGATGCGTCTTTTCCTCATCTTTGCTGTCCTCTGTTGTCTGTCCAGAGACAATCTGGTCCAATGGGTCCCTTAATTCCTGTAATGTGCCAAACGTAGTCCAATGAAAGCTTAAATCTGTGATGAAATTTCATGAACAGTTTAATTTCTGGAATTTGTGCATGGATACCTACTTTAAGGGTAGTGAACTGGTAGGGTACATATCCTTTAAAGGCCTCATGGATGCCAGACATCACATGTGCAGTCTTCTCCCAGTACTGTAAGAGTGTTGTCTACAGAAAAAAAAAAAAAAAAGAGTTCAGGTTGAGAAAAGGTTTGTGTAAAACATGTTTTAAGGAATAACAAGTGGAAAGAAAACAGGATTACACATTTTACCTGGTAAGTACATAAGGAATGTGAAAGCATGTTGCAGCGACTGGCGCCCAGCATGTCCACTTTCTGACACACATCATTCTTCAGCTTATCGAAATGCACTTTTGTTCCTCTAACCTGGGCCTGAACCTGTTCACAGATATACACAGATAACAGACACTCCGACTTCCATGTTGTATACAGACGCAAGTACCCTCTTTAATTGCTCGCTCAGACCTTGCGAAATTTTTCCAGTTGTTTGTAAGTATCTGGGTCCAGTTCCTGTGAGACGTCCTTCATCCAGAGAAGAGCTCCACGGTACTCAGTACGGGCTTTCTCCATCCGGCTCATGGTCAGCAGAGTGTCTGCGATGGCTCTCCTTCGGAACGTCTCTACTTCCTGTTCCAAACGATGGAGAGGGGGACACAGCGCCAACCTGAAAATAACAGAGGACAAGATGACTTAATCACATGATTGTTGAGTGAATGTATAGCACAGAAGGACAGAGATGCAAGTGTGTCTTAAGTGTTTGCAGAATCTAAAAATATTCTTTCTAGAGCTGCCGAAGTAACTTAGAATGATTTGTAATAAATGTAAATAAGGGAAAAGTTTCTATGTTCCCATTATTTTTATGTATGTATGCATGTATGTATATGTAACACACACACGCACATTAATATGCTGATGTGGAAAAAAACATCATGACACATTCCCTAACTGCAGAGTATTAAATCATGACATCTGCACATATTGACTATCAAAGCATCATGTATTAAACTGCATAAATGATCTGAAGCCCTGATGTGTTCATATTTGCAGAAGAGTGCCTACCTTTGCTTGGCAGAACAGCAGAGGGCTTTACTGGTGGCGTCCATCATACTGCCTGCTTTTGTTTTATCATGCTCTGCCTGGAAGCGCAAGAACAGTCCGAGCTCATTTTCCTCTTGAGAGAGATCTGAAGAGAGGAGGAAAGAGGAGGCAAAAACAGGCTTATTACCACAATAATAACTCATGGTATTAGAAAAATATGTGGCTTGATTATATGTGCTGAGCGTTATCAATAATGAGAACCACAAAAACACATTTGTAGAACAGTAACAGCATTCATGGAAACTGAGAAAATGTACTGTATTCCACTGCATGCAAAGGCTTTCAAAACAAGCTGAACAAGACTCTTTGTGTTTGCACAAACAATGAGGTTGGAAGATCATGTTCCTGACTCACATGTGATTCTTTGCTGGTATTTCTCTATCACTTTCAGGAGTTCTGTGCAAGTGCTCTGGACTGAACGGAAAAACTGGAGGAAACAGATAACACATCATCAATAACAAATGCAATTAATAGTTCTTTTTTTTTTATTACAAATGTTAAAAAGGAAGCAACACTTCTGTGTTTGTTGCAACACACCAACATCTCTCTCAAAATATCTCTTCAGTATTTATATACTCACACTGAACATTTGGTCACCCACACTAAAGTCTCAAAAAAAAAATGCATTAGAATACAAAAATTGCCTTTCCAGTCTTGCTGTCATAGCAACAAAGGATGCTAAGTCCCTGATTGTCTGAGAGAAGCTTAGAATGTGCTCTACCTGAAACAAGAAACTCACAGAAATGACACCAATAATATAAATGACTCATTCTGTTGAGCTGCATTTGTTTCAGAGAGAAATCCAAAAGCTTTGAGCAGCCAAATACAGGTACAGGACCAGTTCCAGAATTCAACGGTACTACAGAAAATACCAGTGAAACACCAAATCACATGCGGGAACCTTGAGAATAGCAGTAGGCCCACAATAATGAATGCTTTTATTCAGCAAAGATGCATTAAACTGATCAAAACTCATGGCAAATACATTTATAATGTTACAAAGAGTTCTATTTCAAATCGATTCTGTTCTGTTGAACTCTCTATTTGTTAACGAATCCTAAAAAGTGTTTAAGCGAATCCTAAACGGCACAACTGTCCTGAACATTGATAATGATGAAAGCTTTTTAAACAACAAATCTGCATATTAGACCATTTTCTGAAGGATCATGTGACACTGATGTCTAAAGTAATGGCTGCTGAAAATTAAGCTTACATCACAGAAATAAAACCCAGTTTAAAATATTATTAATTGCAATGCTACTTCACAATTTTAGTGGTTTTATTGTGTGTTTGTTTTTTACCAAATTAATACAAGCCTTGGTGAGCATTAAGAGTCAATGCTGAAAATGTCACCGACCCCAGACTATTAAATGGTAGTGTAGGTGGTAATTTAGCAAATGCTTTTATCAGAAGTGACTTGCATTATACATATTACAGGACAAAATATTGATACAGTGCCCTCCGCTAATATTGGCACCCTTGGTAAATCTGAGCAAAGGTGGCTGTGAATATAAATCTGCAAATCTGTTTATCCTTTTGATCTTTCACTCAAAAAATTCACACAGTTGTAACCTATCATTGAAGAAAAACAACTGAAAATAGGGAGAAATTCTTGTTATTAAATAAATGTCTTTTTTCCAATACTTGTTGACCACAATTATTGGCACCCCTAATTTTTTTTATGAGTAAGATATCTCTGAAGTATATTCACAATTTTGAGCACTCCAGGGTGATTATGGACTTGAAATTATCCAGCCATGGTTTCTTGTTTCACAGAAACATATATAGGAGGGAAAACAAAGCCCAAATTCCCTCAATCATCAACACAATGAAAAGATAATTGAGCTTCACCAATTAGTGAAGTGGGTTTAAGAAAAGAGCTAGAGCATTAAAAATGACCATTTCCACCTTCAGGGAAATAATTAAGGACTTCCAATCAACATAAAATGTTTTGAAGCTGCCTTGAAGAGGACGTGTGTCTATATCATCCTAATACACGGTGGGGAATACAGTTTGAGTGGCTAAAGACTCTTCAAGGACCACAGATGGAGAATTGGAGAAAATAATTAAAACAATAGTCAAGTAGCCCCCACATCATTATGTTGTTTGGGAGGGTTTAAGAAAATTCATCCAGAAACAATCTCCAGCTTGTTCAGTTGTCAGACAGGACTGGAACTACAAATGGGACTGGCTTCTACGATCAGAATAAACTATAAAATGAGCTTTTTACCAGCAATCACTCAAGATGTGTTTGGTGAACACAGGGATAAAAAGTACTCCATGTGTATAATGAAGTATACTGCTGTATTTTTGATGTTGTGGGCCTATATTTCTGCTGACATCTTGTTTAGACACATCACATAGGCATCATGGATTCTATCAAATACCAACCGATAACAAATCTAAAACTGACTGACTTCGAAATCTTATAATGGGCCATGTTTGGGTCTTCCACAGAGACAATAATCCACTGTAGTTAATGGTTCACCCCAGCAACCTTCTGTTTACCAGCCTTAAGCCTTTCGCAACTACTGTGTTTAAGCATGTTTGTACAGTAAGTAAAGAATTTAAATAATCATAGTCACAAGGGGGAAGAAATCCATATCTACTTCAGAAAAAAGATATACTACTTCGGTAATTTCATGTATTTGTAAAGTATGTTTATGTTGATTAAATTAAACATGGCATCCACCCAAAGTAAGGTCCATGTATGCTGATGAAGGTGTGAGGCCTGCAGGTGAGGTCTGCGTTCAGGTTACTGTTTAACTCTAGCACAGCCCTGACAAACATGCAAGAACAACACCCTCAGGAACCATGTTTGTACAACAGCCTCTCCTAAATAAACACTGTTATTGAATTTGCTAATGTAAAATACCACCATTTCTCACCATAAGGATGATGCATGATTGTTTTAAAGTTAAAAGGAAACAGTGCTTTGTTACCAAACAGGGTAAAAGCCAGTTCAAATGATCATAGCGGCAGCTGTGACTAAATGGAGAAAGAACATGGATACACCTGTTCATTAAGCAAGCAGCCGGGGGGCAAGTGGTTGCCTGTCTTCTGCTCTCCTCTACACTGGAAACCATCTAATGACCAGTAAACCAGGATATGTAACAGTGTATAGTGTAACAGCCCGAGGCATGGCAAGATTAGACAAGCACACATAAACACACTTCACTGTGAGTGGTCTAAAGATTTTTACTAGGTCTTGATTCCAAGTAATCAGCTACTTTCTTTTATAAAGGCTAACTATTGACCAAATGTCAACTAATGTAAAGTAGATCATCTCTCACACATGTCTCATATATGTAAGTCTGTGTTTCCTACTTAAATCTGCTTGGGACTGCTGTTAAAAAAAAAGATATGCACATTTATAGGGAATGCATTGAGTATGTAAAGAGGGAAATGGAGAAGAAAAGGCAGCTTTGTGTGTGTGTGTGTGTGTGTGTGTGTGTGTATATAAAAGAAACTCAGTCAAGACAGAGACTGTGCCAGGGCAATTTAGACTGAATGTCTGGTAAAATCAAGCACAGTTGATCCAAGTACAGCATCATCCAGAGATCAGTTCATCTCCTCTATTCCATGTGATCATGTGACTGTACACCATTAACCCCCACCTATCTCATTCAGTTACTTCTCTGTCATTGTCAGACACACACACACACATTATACAAAAAAGAATAATTTGCTTTCAAATGTTAAAAAAAGGAGTATGAGTAATACACAGAAACTGAAAGAAAAGCCTAGCCCAGTGATGTTACAGTTTTACCTGCAGCTAACTTCATGGAGGTCATTTTACAGCATTTACAATTGTGTGCATACCTCCAATTTGGCATCAAGATCTGCGTCAGACGCCACCACATGCTCATCTTCTTTCTTTCCTGTGGCCTTGATCAGAACCTGCTTGGTCTTCCAGAACTTCTTCTGCATTCGGGCCATGACCGAGCTGTCCTCCCCCAGAACCGCTCTGCCACTGAACATGTCACTGGAGAACCTGAAAGAACATGCCATGCTCTTCAGATATACTTGTTATTAAAAACAGAATCTAATTGGACAAAGTGAGGATACAAACCCATAGCTGTCCATCTCCTTTATGAGTGTGGCTTAAATCTGCAAATGGGACAGAAATACCAAAATTAACATATGCATTCAATTCATAATGCTACGTTATTTCAAATATTTTAAAGATAATTTGATTTTTTTTCAATAAATCATAGTCACAATTTTATTTATATATATAAATATATATTAAGCTGCATAACTGCTTGCAACATTGATAATAATAAGAAATCCTTATTGAGCACCAAATCAGCCTATTAGAAAGCTTTCTAAAGGACCATACATTGAAAACTGCAGTAATGACCACTAAAAAAATTCCCTTTTGTCATTACGGGAATAAACTACACAAAAATGCATTGAAATATAAAACAACTTATATAAACTGTATCTAAAAAGTAGGCCTAATTATATTTCACAACATCACAGATTTACTGTATTTATCAAATATCTGCAGTTTTGGTGAGCTTAAGAGAAATTTTACAGACTTTTAGAGACAAATATATGCTTAAAAATTTATTAAAACATTTTATTACTTACTTTCCGTAAAACAGCGGTTGCATTCAGCAGACACTGAAATAACTGGATAAAATACCAAAAGAAAAAATGTGTTTTGTTTTGTTTAAATCTTTGATTAAAATATTTCAATATTATGAATAATTGTCACTGCTGGACATTTTAAGTCAATAATAAATAAATCTGAGCTTTAAGTAAAGTCAGATGATATATAAGAATACTTATGGCATATATATGGCAAAATAAAAGTAATGCCCTTTGAGGTAACAGCTGTTAGCTCTCACAGTGACAGCCATGTCTCTCGGTCACAAATTCCCAAAATCAAAGACACATACCTCATCCAAATATAAAAATAGACATACACACAAAAGTAAACGTTTAATGCAAATCTAAAGAAACTATACTAAGAACCAAACAGCTGTTCTGACATTCACTCGACACCACGAATGTTTAAATGATTAGTGTTTAAGCGAGCTCAAAGGTTGTTTTACAATTTTGTCACTAAATATATAATAAACTTATTTTTTCCCGCAAAACCAAACGCACTGTTTATGAGCTGACGCTATTGTGGTCGTACCTTCCTCCCTCCCCATCCAACTCAGCATGGGTCTGGTTAGGTTACAATGTTGCAAGCAGCTCGCTTTTATCACATTTGCTTGTGTTTTTCCGAGCATTTTAGTGTACCTAACTGCTACTTTGTTTAGAATAAATAGACTGAACCTTCTAGTCCTAGTGTATACCGGACTCTCTTCAAAGATAAACGAATAAATATTGTAAAAAGACAGTTACCGGATCCCAAACAAGATAAGGAGTCATCGAGCTCTCGCTGCGTTTCCCTATAATAACCCTTTTAACTTACAACACGTATTTAACATGGCGACTTCAGTCTGCAGTTCGAAACCGACACTGTACGGGTCCTGATGAATTACAGTTTGCAATCACTAAATATGAGAGTATATTTTTTTTAAGAATTGTTATTAGGGCATCGCATTTCCTTACCCGCTGACGTTGCCTTGAGCACCGATGGGAACGTTCACGCACGTCATTCCCGTGAGCTGAGAGGCAGCGAGAGCGCGCATGCGCAAAACAGTCAGCCCTAGACAAGCTCATAGCTCCCAATGGATTGAGGACAATTTTCGTATGAACATTTACCCATCTTTAAGTTATTTATTTTGCTTAGGTTGCTTATTTTCCAGCAGAAGCAGTACTACGCGATGCATAATTTATAATAATTAAATTTAGTTCACTTTTAATAAAAAAAATCAGTTAATTTACAAATTCATTATTTGTTTTTTTTTTTAATCTATTTATTTTTTTGGAGATATATGTAATAATTTATTTTATTTTATTGTGTTTTTTTTGTGTATAGTGCCAAAGACCCATTTCTACCCAGAAGATGGCGCCACTGTCACAGAGAGAAACCCGTGTTGGCGTTCATCTCAGATGTTTGCTCCTTCGTAACTGTTGGGTACATACTACATCTTCGTTATACAACAGGAACAGCAAGAACATTAAATATATTAATAAAAAAGAACCCTTTAATATAGTTAATCTGAAAGTTTATAAAAAGAGCTAAGATTCAGATGATGCATCCCCGTAGTGTGTGTTGTATAGTTAAGATTTGTTACATAACTTCTGATATAATTTATAACTCAAGGTGTACAACTGAGATAGATACAAATAGCTGTCAAAAAGATCAGGAAGCTGTGGTTTTGCTTGGTACACACAGTTGCACGCTATCAGAGTAAAAAAAGAAAAAAGAAAAGCTGATCCAATGTCGCTTATGTGCCTACACAACCTTCTCACACATATGCAGTCACATCCACACCCAGATACATGTTTGATGTACACAGACATACACTCATACACAGACTGGCATGCCACCAACACCACACCCCTCAACAACCACAAATCTTTTTACCCCAAGACCCTCGTCTTCAACAATGTGGCCTAAAGTCAGGTAGACAAAGACTTCTGAAGAGTCAAATCAAACTAGCAGTAAACTTTCAAAAGTGAATAACAAGCTCAAGCATATACCTGGACAGCAGACAAACATCTGTTCACTGAAGTCTGTCAGACTTCTGAGACACTCAGAGCGGAAACCTGAGTGTGTGTACTATATTATATCTATATATAACTCTATTTTTATCAATCAAGATTTTTTTAGCCTCCAGCTGATGAGGACAATGGATGACTTGGTCCTTCCTCAGTCACAACACTGAACTGCAGCTTATGGTAATACCAAGATAATGTAATCACACTCATTACTGACAAAGGTTCAAGTCAGATCATTGTATATTGTTTTGTAATCCCTTTTTATTAGCCTGGTGAGACAGAATGAACATATAATGAATTGACCGAATCTTATCTGTCAACTAGAGCCAAATGGAGATTCAATTCCAAAGTATCTCCATCGTATTTGGGAATTTCCCAGACGTCACTGTAATAAACCATACATTTAATTAAGCACATAATGTTATGCTTGTGGTTTTTGTTGCACTGGGTTCAATAAAACAAAGCGTGAGAAATACAACTCAAGTTCACCGTGCCAGTTGGGTTTTCAGTCACAACGTTGAAAACTACTGCCAATTACAAGGGAGTCACCCTTTCAATTTCACTCACATAGGAGTGGTTCATGATCAATAAGCTTAGCACTTGTCTGGAAAGGTAGGAGGAGACTCATACATGCTAAACCAAAAGTAGGGCGAAAATGAGTTAAAAGTCTGGTGAGGAAATACTCCACCCCAACATGCAAAATGTGCAAGTGTTGTTCGTGTTTGGCCTTTAGAGTGTGTACTTCCATTTGTTAGAATGTGTGTTGGTCATTTAGCATGCAGCCCCCCAACCTCCAACAACACATATGCACACAGAGCAGTGGATGTTCTTCTACAAAGGATGCAAATGACAGACAGGAGGGTTCCATATCAGTCCTCAGATCAGCCCGTCTAATCCTCTCAAAGACCTGCAACATTCAGCCCCATTCAGTGAGCCAGAGTCAGATTTCTATCCAGACAGAGAAGACTAGATGGAATATCATTCAAGAATTTTAGAAGGAATAGTTATGTCAGCATTTACCCTTCCTTATGTCATACAATCTGTATGGCTTTTTTCCCCTCTGCAGAACACAAATGTAGATTTATTGAATAGCATTTCAGCGTATTTGCCGATATAATGTAGGCCTAAGTCAATGGTACCAATATTTTGAAGATCCAAAAAAGGATATAAAGGTAGTGTGAAATTAATTCATGTGGCCTTCTAAAGCGACATTATTAATCAAATCATTACACTGATCTTTGAAAACATACAAAACCTGCATCTAAAATCGCATGACATTTGATCATGTACCATTCAAGATCCACTGTGGTTTGATATTAAAGGGATAGTTTGCCTATAATTAAAGATATTTTGAAATGAATGTAACCATTGTGTGTGTGACCTCAAGTCAATGGGGACCAGCAGCTATTTGGTTTCTCACATTATATAAGGTTTGTGTTTTTATGTTCAGCCTAGAAAAGAAACTCATACAGGTTTGGAACTATATAAGAGGGTGAGTAAATCATGACAGAATTTTCATTTGTGGGTGAATTATCCCTTTAATGTTGATTTGAGGTCTTTTTTGGAGTGTGAAAATAATGGATCACGTTGACTTTTTTGGACGAAACTAGCTAAAATGTTTTTCAAACATATTCCTTTCTGTTTTACAGAATGACAGGAATTGAACTGAATTTGAATGCATTCAAATAATAGTACAGCTGGATGACAGAATTGGCTTACCAACCATTCTCGGCAAAGTGTAAAACTTTTTTTAAATAGGTTTACAGGTTTTATAGTAATTAATGTGCCAAAAGCTGTTGAATGATCAGAACTTTGTACTCAATTTAAGATCTGAGTGAACCCAGAATATTACATCCATATATTCTTAAAGATAAATAAAACATTAAAAAAATGTCTACAAACTCCCATTTTCAATCTAAGGAGAACATCATTTGATTTCAGTGGTCTCTCATTGACTGTAGCGCTTATAATCTTTCTTCTCCTCTGTGCAATTCAATGCAGCGGTGAATGGGCCAGTCTTTGCTTAGTCTCCAATGGCTTTTAATTAATAAGGGTCTTTCACCGACTCTGTTCCCCCATAATAGTCTTTTCAGCTGTCTCCACAACCAAACAAGCAGGGATGAAAGAGAGAAAAAAAAGATCATGGGCAGTGGGCCATTCAAACAGGTGTCTCCTCTTTCCTTAATACCACCTCTTCTTTCTTCCCCCTGCCTCTGCTCACCTCTGTGAATGGGCCGGCCAAGCAGTGATTTATTTTCTGTCGCCTTGAGGGTGGAACTTTAGTGGCCGACGTATAGACTTCAAGGCACCAACATGCTGCCTGGTAGATCTGCAAACAGACCTCAAGTTTCTTTTCAGCTTGTTCTTTTCTCTAGTTCACACAACCGTCTGACTTCGAGGCAGCATGCTCTTATCTGAATCTTGTCCTAAAATTCGTCTCTGTTTAAATCATTATTAGTAGATAGGAAGAAAGACACATACAGAAACACATACAGATGGCCTAATGATGCTCAGAAAGGCTAGAAATTCTTATCTGGAATCATCAGACCTATTGTATCCTTATCAGAGCCTCTCTGCCCTGTCCCGAGGGCTATTGTCATGGCCTGTGGAGAAGGGAGGAAACCCTGTGCGCTAGGGACATTTTGTATGTGTCTGTGTGTGTGATATTTTTTTAAAGAAGCAAACTGGCACGCTGTATGTCGTGAAAATTTAACTTGTGCTGTTCACTTTTATGCACACTGAATGACTTCAAATATAATAATTCGGATTTTGCTGCATGACAACTTTTTTTGGCATGGTATAGGATAATGTTAATGTATTTGATCTTGGTGGAACAGATGTAGCTGCTGTTGTTGATGTAGGTCATTGTAGCTGCAAAATAATTACAGGAACTTGGAGTGTTTAAGACATACTTCTGCAGCACCAATAAATGCACGAAAGCATTTAAAATAATCTGTAGCTGATCTTTACAGGTGGAGCTTGGGAAGGTTTAACTCTGAAAGCACACTACAGACTCTAATGCGTGCTAATGGTTGTCTGTCAGAGGTAAAAAATGATAGAAATACTGTTCAGTTTCTCACAACAACCGATCGTTTCGTGTCTTAA
>JAUMHQ010000058.1:4801963-4818974 GCA_032361165.1 Enteromius paludinosus
TTGTGTTCTGCTGAGGAAACAAAGTCACCTACATCTTGGATGCCCTGGGGGTAAGCAAATAAACATAAAATTTTCATGTTTGGGTGAACTATCCCTTTAAGTACAAAAACATAAGTATACACCTTTTTGGTAAGGGTATAACACATTTCCTAATTCAGACCCGTATCAAGAAACACAAAGTACCCAAAATAGAACAGTAGTAATAGTACTCATGTGCACCATGCACAAACAGACTCTTAATTAATTAAATTCTACACTTCTTATGCCATTGTTCTTCTCTTTCGCCACAAGCATGTGAACCTCTGAGGACAGCTGTCTTCAAACCTCTGTCATCAAACCAACGGTCAACTTCTTTTTGATTGCAAGAATCAGTGTGGCACACACAGGATGAGGAATTTATTCTTTCATGGATGACAAGTTCTTTGCCACACCGACACAAGAAAAACAACAACGAGTGCATAGATTCAGCACACTTTCATTCTCCTACTCAGTCTTTCTTTATGCCTCTGTGCCTTTGACACCTCTGTGGTCTCTGCAGACATAAAAGGCACCCGGTTTACGTCTTACTGCAGCTTTCTTTCATCGCCCCACACGCACACATACAACCACACATAAATACACATGAAAAAACAAAATCTGATTTCTTAATGTTCCTGTGGAAAATCTGTGAGACACAAAATCAGACTTCAAAAGAAAGAGTAAGTTCCATTAAGCCATGGCCTAATTCATATTTTAAATTTCATACAATGACTTTGAGGTTATTTTACAACACACACACATTTCACAAAAATAAGCAGCTTTTTTTCACCAATTATAATTATGAGAGATATTATATTAGAAAGATTTCTGAAGACTGGATACTGGAATTTGGCTTTGCTATGACAAGAATAAATGAAATAGCATATTAAAATAAAAAGTAGCATACTTTTAAAAAAAAGTAATACTATCTGACAATATTATTATATTTTTTCATCAATTAAATGCAGCCTTAATTAATTAATTCTTATTAATTTATGAAATATATCAATTATATGCATATTATAAAAGAACAATTAAGGGCGACAGACTTTGAACGCACACACATTCAGATCAGCTTACGGCTCTCTCAGTTTGAGAAGCCGTTCTCTGGAACCCATCTCTGTCGACTGGGGGCAGGTGAAAACACATGTTCTCCCAGTGGAAAGTGCACACACACACATTGCCAAAGGGTTTTTGTCTCCAAGAACTGCCCTTCCTTGCTCCCTACAACCAGCGATAGGTCTGACCTCTCATTTTAGCCAGGTGTCCCAACCATGCTATACGCCTCCGTTCACTAAGCAGCATCTGTGCCTGCAACAAGCCAGTATTGAATGACTGAGATACTACAGAACACAGACTATGGGATGTTCTCTGCTTAAAAGTAGAGGAGGGCTCCTAGTGATAATTTGCCATTGTGTTTATGATGCCATGGCTTAGCCTCACACAATGATCTTCAAAAGATCTTCTCTACAATAAACAGAACGTATTAAATACAAATCTCGAGTGTCACATTTTCCCTGTTGTCCCTCTATACCTGTAAACATATGCATATAAATGAGTTAAGTTAACTTTGCTATGGGGTTTTGGTGTTTTCAACAAAGGAAGAACTGTACGATCTGTGATCACTCAGACTGCCTCTGTGATTTTATCTGATCATTCACACATTAGCACCTCCTAAATGTGATAAAATAGCCATTCAAGGTATGCAAAACATAAACAGCTCAGAGCACTTAAGGGATTAACATACAGTATGTGTCTATATGCTCAAAACTCTCATTTTTTAAATTAATTTCATTTATTATTCACATGGAAAGTGTTTGTGTATACTTTTCACAGATCAACCTCAAAGTATGGCAACACTTTCACAAGTACGTGAGTGTGTGTGTGCAATCTTCGCATCTGAAATGTAGCTTCTGCCTGAATGACATTTAAAGGTGTTTTGAAAGTTTTAGTGAGTGAGCCACATTTGGGAATTCAGCGTCTCTGCAACAATTCAACTGACAGACATTTGTGATGCACACCAAACAATATATGTGATCTTAGACCACAAAAACGGTCAGATATAGCATGGGTATATTTTTACCACAAGCTAACAATACATATGTGTCAAAATGACCGGCTTTTCTTTTATGCTAAAAATCAGGATATTAAGTAAAGAGCATGTTCAATGAAGATATTTCGAAAATTTCTTACTAGTAATATATTAGACTGTTTGTGTGTGTATATAGACTATATATTATTAGTAATATGCATTGCCTTTCATTTGCACAATTTTAAAGGCGATTTTTTTGTTTCTCAGCCAAGCCGCACATTAATGACAAGCTTATTTATTCACCTTTCAGATGATGAAAAGCTTGAAAAAAAGACTGGTTTTGTGGTCACATATGTATAGCCTATAATATAAAAACACAGGCAAAATTACAAAGTACTTTTTTATCCCTATTTGTGATTTTTTTTAAATCATATTAACATATAATCATTTAACAGACGCTTTTATCAAAACAAATAATGAGAACAACAAAAGCAATCAAACCAACAACAGAGCATCAGCTATACAAGTAACCTCAGTTTTAACGTATTTCTGGGACAGACAAAGTGAACCGGTTTTGCGCGAAGTTTCTGCAGATATAAAGATGATATACAGATTGTCGTTTTCTTCAATCACACACACCAAACTCGAAACACGAAAACAGGAAGAGAGTGTTTGCGAAAGACTGAGATGGGACTGAGATCTGTGAGCGCGAGCGCAGACTCCAGAGCGCGTGCTGTGAGGGGCGGGGCTTCTGCGAGAGAGTGGGGTATTTAAAATCTTCTGCGCTCCACAGAGCACTGTAGAAACTCACTGTACGCTCACCGGAGACTAAGAGAACTGGAGGATTGTGCGTAAAGATGGCATATTACGAAGTAAGACAACAGTCATTCATTTGTTTATTTATTAAGTCTTTATTGTATTGTGGTTTGATTGCATGTAGATAATTTAAAATGTCTCTAACGTTGCATCTCTTTTTTTTTTTTGAAGCACATCGTCTTTGAAGATGATTCATCAACTGATAACAGCTCCGATTTCGGCTCGGGGGACATTGGAGCCAACTTTGAGGTTCCGTGCGACTTGGAGGTCAGTCACGACTTCCAGAGGATCTTTCTTCCAACCGTATACGGAATCATATTTGTTTTGGGTCTTATCGGGAACGGACTGGTTGTTCTGGTAATGGGCTGCCAGAAGAAATCCAGAACCATGACGGACAAGTACCGCTTGCACCTTTCAGTGGCGGACCTTCTGTTTGTGCTCACGCTGCCGTTCTGGGCTGTAGACGCAGCCAAAGACTGGTACTTCGGGGGGTTCATGTGCGTGGCCGTGCATATGATTTACACGGTGAATTTATACAGCAGCGTCCTCATCCTCGCCTTCATCAGCCTGGACCGCTACCTCGCCGTTGTGCGCGCCACGAGCAGCCAACCCGCGAGGAAACTTCTGGCCAGTCGCATCATTTACGTGGGCGTGTGGCTTCCTGCCGCGCTCCTCACCGTTCCCGACCTGGTGTTCGCCAAAGCGGAGACCAGCTCTATCCGCACCTTCTGCGAGCGCCTCTACCCAGAGGACTCTATGACAACCTGGGTGGTTATTTTCCGCTTCCAGCACATCCTAGTGGGCTTCGTCCTGCCGGGGCTCGTGATTCTCATCTGCTACTGCATCATCATCTCCAAGCTGTCGCGCGGCTCCAAGGGCACGCAGAAACGCAAGGCGCTCAAGACCACCGTGGTTCTGATCGTATGCTTCTTCGTCTGCTGGTTGCCGTATTGCGGAGGGATCCTGCTGGACACGCTGATGATGCTGGAGGTGATTCCTCACACCTGCGAGTTCGAGCAGGGCTTGCAGAAGTGGATCTTCGTGACGGAGGCTCTCGCGTACTTTCACTGCTGCCTCAACCCCATCCTTTACGCTTTTCTGGGGGTGAAGTTCAAGAAGTCCGCCCGCAGCGCTCTATCCCCCAGCAGGGGGTCCAGTCTGAAAATTCTGCCGAAGAAGAGAGGAGGGATGTCATCCGTATCCACAGAATCCGAGTCTTCTAGCTTTCACTCTAGTTAACCCAAGCGCGCTCATTTTGAACTGTGACTATGCTCCCAAATATTATATTAATGACATGAAATTACCAGTTGTATGTGCTTTGAATCGGAAGAATACAGGCTGAGCCTGATTGAAAAGTTGCTAGAATGTAAATATGTCTGTCAGTATGGCATCACATACTGAATGGCTTCCAGTATTACTGTAAAATCTCTTTGTAGTGAGAAGAGGTATTGTGAACATACAAATGTGTTGATAAGATGTTTACTGTACATATCATGTATATAGATTTTTTTTTATCTGGTTCCTTTCTGCACTTATGTAGACCATTGCATTTATTTATTACATGATAAAGGGACTTAAATTGGGTCCATTCAAGTTTTAAAAAGCTGCTTTGGCAATTTGAAGTCCTCGCAATAAATTTTTTTTGAGTGCTCAAAACTATTGTGTGCGAGTGTGTTTTGACCGCTTCCTTCAAGCATTATTATTTTATAGAACACCATGATGGAGTTTCCCTACAATGCCCACCGTTTATACTTTCACTACGCAGAGCCATGTGACATTGTTGAGAGTGCTGTTACTGTTACTCAGCCCAAACTTCTTCAGAATAGTCTTGTGAACTCATGTGGAGTGAAAAGGTACAACAGATTCTCAGTCTGTAATCTCCCCCCTTTGATGCAAACATGCAACGAAGGGGATTCCCTGAGATGTAAACTCTCTCATGTCTGACCAAACATCCCTTTATGGGATCCCCAAAATACTGTAGAACACAAACATGAACTATTTTTATATGCAAAATAGTGCAGTCTTGCATTGAGTTGCATCTTGTTTTGGTTAGCGTTTTAAATTTTGCTCACATCTTCTTCATTATGTGTTTTCCCTCTACTTAGGTGGTAACATAACAAAACAGTGTTGCCATGTCCTTGGCAATAACTGGCAGTCATACACAGCCTATATGAGTCACAAAACCTCATGTTCAAAGAGTTACAAAACCTCCTTTTGCATGATGTAAAATAATATGCAACACGAGGAAGTTTAGGTAAAAACCACTATTCGGGTTAAAGAGCTCATGCCCGGTATCACATTTCCTAGACAAGCATAGTTCAGTAGATGTAAACACGTGTTAGTAGTACATGATTTCCCTTTCTGTGGAACTCAATATGAGGTAAATAGCTTTCAGTTTATCAAAACCGTGTAATAACCCTACAATAACGCAGAAATCCATGTAGAAACTGCAAGCAAATTGTGCTAGAGCTTTTCTTAGAAGCAACTTCATTTTTGTAATAGCTGAGAAGCTGTTAGTGGATGTTTGAAGGAAGTTCTGAAATTCACACAGGTGGCATTAACCATAAGAAACTATGCAAATTAAATTATTATGAGGCATTTTATATATATATATATATATATAAATAAAAATAAAAAAATACTTTTACACATTAAATATATATATTTAATATAAATATAAATATATAACTGCAAATACATGTAAACATTTTCAAAATACTGAGATGTTCATATATATGTACATAATAAATATACACAGTACGTATATTATGTAATCAAAAACGTTCTCAATTAATTATTCGCAATTAATCAGATGACAGCACTAATATATATGTATTCAATTATATGTTCAATTATCAAAAATGATAGTGAAGTGTTGAAAACAGCACTGGCTGCTTGCTATCACAAATTTATTTAAAAAAATATATATTTTATTTTAATATTTTATTGTAATATTATGTTATAACATAACTGTTTTGATCAAATAAATGCAGTACTGGTGAGCATAATAGATCTCTTTCATAAAGAAAAATAAATGAATTATTACAAACGATTTAATTTGAAAAAATGGTGACCGGATTGTTCATTCTGTTCATTCGAGAAGCGATCTTTTGTAAATCCTTTTGTGTGGAGTTTACGTACGCAGCCCGCATTTATTACTCATGATCCATGACAGTAGCATTCAGTTCAAATGGGGTGAGGATGAACCACAATAAAACCATGGGAGGTCTTTACAGAAGGAGAAAGTATTACGGCAGCACACAGCAGTGTAGAGCTATAGGAAACAAGAGCCTGTGACCTCTGCATTGCAAAAGCTGCTAACCAGGCCACCATGTTAAGACGTGGAAATGTGTGAGAGTTGACCCATTGAGAGGCAAAAACCACGCGTAAGGACAATACAAACTAACACAGGTGACTGGACGGCCCGTTGAGTCAGAGCAATGGGTTCTAATGTAGAGTGTGAAAGATTTGCATGTCTGAGAGTGTTAAGTGCCCATCAGGCCTCTGTTCCCCCGGGGGCCGTAAGAAAGGAGAGTGGTCAGTGAACATTCCTAAAGAGCTGGTCATTTATTTGGCTGTTAAACCCCCTACTTCACCCTGTCAGTCTGAATATATCTCACTCTATACTCATAGACAGGCATAGAGCGGGAGTAATTTGCCTTAATCTTATCCAGTAATCTCTCTACGTATAAATTTCCAAACCTTGACCAACACTGAAGAATAAAAAAAGATCTGTTTACTCACTAATGGAAACTCTGACATCATTTACTCTTCCAAACTTGTTTGACTTGAATTTCTTTGGATGACAAAACCAGAGATTCTGAACAACTGTACTGGCTGTTCTTTTCTGCAAAAACTAAAGGAAGTTTTAAAGGCATAGTTTGACTGTTTTTCTTCTGTTGAACACAGAGCAATCTGAAAAATGCATGCAATGAAAGTCAACGCTCACCAGAAAAGGATGGCCAAAACGTCTGGTATCACTTAGACTAAGGAACACTATTCACTAAGAACTAGTTGCTTATTAACATGCACATTAGCTGTTTGTTAGTACTTAAAAAGCACATATTAAATGTCTTATTTTGCATCCAAGAATGAAAGTCATACAGGTTTGGCACAACAAGAAGGTGAATAAATTACTTTTTTTGGATAAACTATCTTAAGGTTTCAAAAAGACAGATAAATGTCATAAACTATTATAGGTAACTTAGCAGGCCAAAATATAAGATGATATTTGCTGACATGAAAACAGAGCTCTCCCTGGCAAATCAGAAAAGTAGCCATCTCTTATTCACGAACAAAACAAATCTGTTTATGAATCTGTAGATAGTAGTCCGTTTCTCAAAACCAGTTTAACTGATTCTTCTCCAAAACTGGCTAATTTGGTTTTCAAATTCAATTTGAGTGACATCAGTTCTTGAGAACGGCTCATGAATATTTTCAACAGCAACTTTGGTTTCTTATCCAAAGCTCTTGTGTGAATTCAGAAAACATAAAAATATCATAAAACGTGAGTGATAGAGATCACTTCGACTGAAATAGCAAGGGAAAGACAGACTACATTCTTCTGAATGTCGTATGTTCTACAAAGAAACTGGAACATGAAGGTAGGTTTATTGGTGAATTATGAACACTTATAAGAAGTATCATAAATAGCCCAAATGAACCATGTCCTCTATGCCAAATCTTGTGAAGCCATATAATAACTGCATGATCTATTCAACATCTGAAAGCTGAATAAATAAGCTCTCCATTGATTTATGGTTTATAAGGATAGAACAATATTTGTCTGACTATTTGAAAATCTGCAATCTGAGTGTGCCAAAAATCTAAATATTGTTCAAATCGCCCTTAAGGTTGTCCAAATGGAGTCCTTAGTAATGCATATTACAAATCAAAAATGAAGTATTGATATATTCAAAGCAGGAAATTCAGGAAATAATTAATGGAAGATGATCTTTACTTAATATCCTAATGATTTTCCTAATGATTTTTGTGGCATTAAAGAAAAATCAATAATTTTGACCCATACAATATATTGTTGGTTATTGGTACAAGTACACCCGGGCTGCTTATGATTGGTTTTGAGGTCCAGGATGACATTTTTCTGTTTTTTTTTAGCATGCTTACAACTGATCTGTTCACGGAATTCAATCTGACCTGATATGTTTCTGACCAGCTAATACATTCGTCAAATCATTCTGCTGAAGAAAGAAACTCACACCGCTTGGAATTACATGAGTGTGCGTAAATGATGTCAAAATGTTAATTTTAAGGTAAAACAATTCCTGTAACGCTGGGTAAAAGCGTCCACAAACCCCACCGTGGGGTCCGTTTCACAGCTCTGCATGTGTTTTTCCACTTACGAGCAGGGTGAGGGTTAGAGGGTAAAGCTATTGACATCCATAGCGCAGGAAGGAGATCATGTCTGGGACCATTAGCGGCCACTCACAGTTCCTGCTAGATTGACCCTAGTGGGGCAAAGAGACACTTTACGACCCCAGTGACCCCCAAAACCTCAGCATGTTTACCCAAAAGGACCGGAGCCACAGAGGTCAGTAAAACCAAGATCATTTACAAATGAATCGCAGTTCCAGGGGGCTTGAACAATGACCAAACAAATGCTACTGTATCAGTAAGCAGTTTAACACATGTCGGACAGTTATTACGGGCCGACGATCCAAAATGCACACACTGTCATCATCATGTACAGCCCTGATACTATACACATAATCCCGACACTCTACGTGTATCACAACACTATCTCACAACCCAAGAGCCCGTTGTGCGATAAACGGATAAAAGTGTGTGTTATTGTAGGGGAAGTGGCTGTTTGGAAGGCAGTTTCCTGCTGAAAACCCACAGGGACACCAGCTCCCGCTGTGAAAATACTTATGGGGTCTGACTGCAAACCATTTCACATTTTTCACTCTAGAACAACAATGCTACATTTCAGCAGGTTATACAGATAACAGCTGATGTATGACAGAGTCAATAGAAATACCTCTTTAACCTGCATATATTATGTTGATGTAATAATGATATACTTAGTGATAACTGGTTTGTTTAAAAAAAAGAAGAAAAAAAGTAAAAAAGTAAAAAAATAGTGCTGTCAAACAATTAATCGCAATTAATGGCATACAGAAGAAAATTTTTGTTTTACATAATATCTAAATGTATACTGTGCATATTTATCATTTATTATAAATAAAAACAGATGCCTATAAATATATATTTAAGTCAAATGTTGTTTATGTATTTAATATATTCATATATAATATAATCATATACATGTATGTACATTATTTTCAAAATACATACTGTATGTGTGTGTATTTATTTATACATAATAAATCAACACAGTACACAGTACAGGATGTAAACAAAAACTTTTATCGCGATTAACCCGTTAGTTTATCTGTCTGTATTAAAATAACTGAAACTAAAAATTAAATGAAAATTAAAATAAACTAATAAATCTGACAAAAACACAAAAATATAAATAGATTCAACTGGAAACATAAATTCTAAAAATAGAAACTAATTAAAAATATTAACAAAACCTACAAAAAATTCTTGTTCTAAAATAGTTGTTTAAAATAATTATTAGTTAATAATAACAATACTTTTTTTAGGTATAGCATGCATGTTGTGGACACGGTTTGATTTATATTAGCCTGTGGCAAATGTCCTGACGGAGACGGGTGGTTGAAACATGTATGGTTCCTATGGAAGCATAGTTTGTTTGGTGATGAATGATTATGCAATTTACACTATACGGGTGAGTGAGTCATATAATAATAATAAAACAGGAATAGTTGGCTGACTAATGTAAAACGTAGTAAAAAACATCCACATGTTGACTGTTTCAGTTAGAGACAGAGGGGACTGGCGTTATCTTCCAAAAAAGCAGTCACACCCTCCTCATTTGTGTTGGCGTGAGATCAGTTAATAAATTTCCGTTTCTTGGCACTGGAATGCTGATTAGCTTTGATTAACTTGTGTTTTTGTCAAAGATGAAAAACGCCAAAGTTGGCTTGGTTCTTTGAAAGCATCTTATTTATGCCAGTGCCGAACACTATTTTGTCTTCACCCACTATAAACCTTTATTCCTCACCGAACACGAGCCCCTCGACTCTCACCCGGGGCTATGCTTGGAAATATGAGCTTGGGGGATGTGCGTTTTGAAGGAGGGCAGCTGCCCTTTTTAAAGGCTGTAGATGAATGATGGGATTAGATGTGGAATATATGTATGTTTACGAATGTTCAACTTTAAGACTTGTGTCTTATTTAATTATACGTGATCACCTGAACCAGTAATGGTGACTTTTATTTATCGGTTTGTTTACAAGCTTCTCTGATTCAGTCATTAGAAGTGATTTTGTAGCCGTTTCAATCTTAATTCTCACCCTTCGTTCCTCTCAGAAATATGATATATTTCTAAAGAGGATCTGAAGAGGATTTTGTCAAGTGATTAGAGGAAAGAAGAGCTAGTATCAAAGCGAGCGGGTCGGTATTCACTTAGCACACACGCGAACACGCATGCAAACACGTGCACACACATGCACACTGTACTGACAGATGGGCAGGTGCTTGGGCACCTGTTGGTACAAAAGTGGACTCACTTACATTCTTTCTCCACCTGCAGTCTTTCCAACAGGGTAGTCATCCCTTGTGGGAATACCCACGATACACACACACACACACACACTTCCTCTTTTAGGCCTACATGTTGAAACTTTGCCCACGCAGAATCTTAAATATCCTCCTTTCTGTTGATTTGTTTGCATTGATTATAATGGATAGTTCACATGCATTGGGTCTGGGAAGTCAGGTAATTTATTGTGAGTCCTACTACGTAAGAAAGAGGACGGCAATAAAACTCTGACTTGACAGTATATGAGATCCTCTGTTATAAAGCAGCGTACATGCTAGCCCTATGATTACCTCCCATAATTTAGGGCCACACCACATGTTTCTGAGGCGTTGTGTGTCAAGCATGACCAAGCAATCAGAAACATATTCAGATGATGATATTAATGATAATCCTTTAAACAGAAAACAAATGTTTCCACTGTGTTTTTTCACAACAATAGACTATTTTGGCCCTGTGGACTTTCAGAAAATTAAAATTTCACACTCTCACTAACTTATCTTATGAAGGCTTTTTAGAGGAACTGTTTGTTTCCACTTAAAGTAATTCCCACCACAGTTTTATTTTTTTACTGTTAGTTGTGCATTGTGTTTAACAGCTATTTTGTGGTGTACATTACAGTTTCATTCCGGTTAAGAATTTTATGCTTCCTAAATATACATGATTCTAGAATATTTCTATACTTTTGAATTACATCTGGAATTAACATGCTATAAGGGAATTTTCTTGTCATTTTTCTTTATTGCTCTTCACGCATCACATATTTTTTCCTTTCTCCTTGGGAAACAAGCATAACTTATTATGGCCAAAACTATGAAAAAAATGGCGTTCACATATCTGCTGTCAAACAATTAATAAGCACATCCTAAATACATATATATATATATTTTTACATAACTGCATGTGTAGATTTAAATTATATTTTTAAATTAAATATATTTACATATAGATTATATACATATAAATACATGAGAAAAAAAATTATAAGTGTGTATTTAAATATGCATACAATAAATATAAACATCAGCATAAAATGAAATTATTACAAAATTGGGGGAAATATTGAAAAGCTGGTAGACTTTATCAAGTATTTATCAAGACTTGTCTGAAAAAAAACATGCATAATAATAAAAAAGCCTATTAGAGCCAAAATTGAGCTGTATATGGAAATAAGGACAAAAAAAATAGGTATTCGTAATTATTTTTTAAAAGTAACAATTTTCACACTATATAAATACATTTTAATATAAATATTCAAATGGTTCATGCCTATTTTACTACTTCTTTATATCATAATAGTTTGAAACATGCAATAATTGATAATTTTTCATTTTTAATAATAAAAATTTTAGATAAAAAAAAAAAATATATATATATATATATATTAAATAAGGGGATTTTGAAAACCAGCAAAAAAGGGGGAAAATCTAGAAAAGTTGGAAGACTTTTTGGAAGATATTTATCAAGTTTTAAGGTTGGACATTTTCAAGACTCATCTGAAAAGGAAAAAAAAAGAGCTAAAACCACCAACCCCCGGGACATAACAGTCCCAAAGTTGAAGAACCACCGAACAGCTCAAACGACTACTTGTCTATTTGCATGCAACCAGCAAAGACAAACCATAAAGTGCAATGGAAAACATATTAGCTCGTCACAGGGTTCAAAGTTCATAACATGCTTTAAGGTTCCGACATCAAAGCATACAAAAAAATGTATGAAATTGAAACAGGGAAATTGGACAAAGCAAAAGCGTCTCTTGGTGAGCACTCACATGACGGTCATTAACCTCATGGCTTTATTGCCCCCCATCGGTGCATTAATCCCAGACACTGTGTCTAATTAGCGTGATGTAAGAGAACCTTCAACTTGTAACTCACACAAATCCAATTCACGCTTATAATTTAACCTTCCCTTAGAGGCAAAGATAAAGGCTGCGAGCGCACAAGCATGTCAACAGAATGAAAGACGAACCCATGCGGTCATTTGACCTCCTCACACCTCTTCAGTGAGGAATAAATCATCTCAGCAGTAGCTCTTTCTCCTAAACGGCCCAGTTTCGCGTCTGAATCAAAAGCAAAATCATGTTTTTACGCTCAACCCCCAATTTCCCCTTTCGTCAGCGCAACACAATGGTTTTGCGGGCAAAGCTTTAGAGGAACCTGAGTATTGAGATGCTGAGTGAAGGTCTGAAAAGTGTTTTCCCACTGATTCAGAAAAGACTTCCCATCAGGAAGAGGGAGAAATAGAACCTGGAAGTTTACTCAGAGGTTTTTGCGCCTTGTTTTTAGCCGATTTCCTGTTGCGGTCCACCCTCGGCCGAGCTGCACAAGGAAGAAAGGGCTTAGGAGGAGAAAGAGAAGAAGGAAGGATAGTGGCATAGTAAACGGAGGAGAGGGTTGAAAGATGGAGGCTTCCCCCTCCTCCTCCTCCTCCTCAGACCCCCGAATCCAGCTGTCTAAATGGAAAGGTGGCACGGCAAGGAGGGAGGAGGAGGTTACAGTTGGAGGATGCTTATTGTTTGGTGATTCCTGTGTTTAGGGTTCGGTTTGTGTCCCTCAAACAAAGGCCCATTCTACTGGAAGGGATATCAGCAAGTCATTGTGTTTACAGGTTTACAAACATGCAAAACCAAAAACAAACTCCGCTAGCTAAAGAAACTGGAGCGACGCGTCCAACTTTGCACTTGCACGGCATCAGAAATCTATTCTATATCTATATAAACAAAAACTTTTATTTTGTATGCAATTAATGGCAATTAATCACTTGCCAGCACTAATTTTAATATAAATATTCAAATGGTTCATGCTTATTTCACTCATTCTTCATATCATCAAGAAACATGCAATCATTTTTCATTTTCACAGTCGTGTTTCACAATTAGTATTAAATAATAGACGTAAAACCATGAAATCCAACAATAAGAGGATTTTGAACACCAGCAAAAAATCTAATAATAAAGTATATGGGGAACATTTTGAAAAGGTGGAAGACTTTTTGACATTTAACAAGCATTTATCAAGACTCGTCTGAAAAAACAAGCATAATTAAAAAAAGCCTATATGGAAATAATAAAACTTGTTTTTTTTTTAAGTAACAATTTTCACACCGTATAAATACATTTTAATATAAATACTCAAATGGTTCATGCCTATTTTACTACTTTTTATATCATAATAGTTTGAAACATGCAATAAATAATCATTTTCACAACTGATTTTTTAAAAATTAAATAAAATCCATAAATAAAGGGGGAAAATATAGAAAAGTTGAAAGACCTTTGGGAAGATATTGATCAAGTTTCAAGGTTGGAACATATCTACATATCAACATATCATTTCAAGGTTAGACATACTGTAACAGTCCCAAAGTTGAAGAACCACCGAACAGCTCAACAACAACTTGTCTATTTGCATATCTATGCTAAAAGCATACATTTTTATAAGCTCCAGTAATTTAAAGCTTCATATATTGTTTTAACACACGCTGGGTCTAAATCATGAAACGTGAGCATTGTCTAAGTCATATGTAAAGCTGTTCTCATGCACATATTTTCAAAATCACACCTGCTTCCAGCCACATGCAAATGGTGTGTAAAAAACATTCAAATGTTCTTTTTGGAAAACTGATGACACTGCATTTGGATTATAGCATTAACCATAACACAATTAGTTCAGTATTTAAATTAGCCAACGAGTTAAATGTGAAAATTAACTTCAGTGCTTAACAAAATCATTGAAAACAGACACATTGTTTGACTGTTGTTACCAGTATTTTTCTAAAAACTATTTTAAAACCAAATATTATTTGTTAGACATCTGGCAAATTAGTGGAACAAAACCTTCAATATAATTCATTTAGTTTGTGGGCGTGGATTATGCACGTTTAACTATCAGAAGGTTTAAAAAAGGGAGTTTTCAGGAAAGTAAATTTGATTTGCAATTTATAAAAGTTTCATGAAAGTCTACAGAGAGTAAAGAACAGAACTAGTTAACAACCATTGATGGCTTCAGCCCTTAACGCTGTGTGAAAAGCAGTATCATGTATTTTTTTGCTTATATGTATGTGTACTGTGTATATTTTAGCTCATATAACATGACATTATTTATAAACTGTCAATTAGTGGGTGTCTCATTAAATGCAGTATGCAATTTTGGACAACACTAAATGAAAATGTGTCAGCATTTACATTATCTGCGCATCTTTCCAAAACTGTCTGTTTTCTGTCAACTATGAAACATGAAAGGACACATTCTGAATACGGTTAGGAAACCAAAACCCATTGGAGTCCATTCACTTGCATTGATCCTGCCCAGACTTATAAGCTATCCAACTTAATGTTGCGTGTCATGTCATAAAAAGATCAATAAATGACGCACAGGGAATCAAGCGCAGACATCACGCCGATGGTGTGAGAAACAGATGATAAAGGTGTTGATATTTTATGGAACGTAACTCTACAAAGAGATTTGCAGATTTGTTACGTGCTGGTATGTTTTGCCTGACTCGTTTCCTTCTGTCGCCGTCCGTCAGTCTGACTGCATCTTCTCTCAGCTCCACTGACAAAGAAAAGAAATCTGCACTGTGATGATGTAAATACACACAGGTTGCACACACACACACCAACATAAGTCATCATAACAGTCGAATTCTTAAGTGCATTCCAGCAAACCTGTATTGACTGGGACAGACCTGTCAGGACACTGTTTACTGCTTTTTTTTCTGGAATCCTGCTTGTTTAAGTGCATGTAGGTGGCTGCTCTTTGATGCATTTTTTTCTTTTCTCACCTGAGGAGACGCAGGGTCATAAAGTCATCAAGTCACAAATGTTTTGCAATTAATCTCTTTTGTCTGCAGACACTTCGTGCTTGAAAAAACTGAGAGATGATGACTGAAGACATGCTCACATTGACGCCTGGCACATACACCCAACATACAGACATAATAAAGCAAAACCTGTCTGGGATTAAACAAACAACAAAAAAGACGTGTTTAATTGAACATGTTCAGAATGATTCAACTCATGTTTTTCTATCTGCTGCTTCTAATGTTTTCTAAACTTTTCTTTCATGGCAATCAATATATCAACAGTCAAATAGAATATAAAGATTGCTGTCATGTCAAATATGGCTATTTATTAAAATATTGACCGACCTAGGGTTCCTTTCCATTCATGAATGCAGACTGACTGTATCACCATCTGACAGAAAATCCTACAGTGCTGACAGCTGATGGCTTAGATAAAATAACATTATACTACGGGGCCCTTGAATGCTTGAGTCTGATTGGCTGACGAAGGTTCTGAAGCGTGCAATTATTTTCAGGGAACCCGCACAGGGAATGTAGCCCCAGACGGCTCTTTGACTGCATTATAGTTCCATATCACTCCAAACTATTTCTATAAATTCAAAGGTTCAAGATGCAAACACATAAACAAGGTCAAACACATAAATATAACAATAAACTTCATAAAAACGACAGCTCATTTCCATGTTTTTCCGTACAATTATATTATATTATGTACGACAAGCACATACTGAATGAATGAATGAATGAATGACGCATTTATATAGCGCTTTACTGTGTATTGCCATACACCCAAAGCGCTTTTGCAATCATGTTGGGAGGGGGGGGTGGTCTCTCCTCAACCCCCACCAGTGTGCAGCATCCACCTGGATGATGCAATGGCAGCCACAGGACAACGGAACCAGTGCGCTCACCACACACCAGGTACAGGTGGAGAGGAGAGAGATACAGCCAATCAATGGATGGGGATTATTGGGGGGCCATGATAGACAAGGGCCAGTGGGAATTTGGGGTTACTACCCTACTCTTTACAAGAGTGTCATGGGATTTTTAATGACCACAGAGAGTCAGGACCTCGGTTTAACGTCTCATCTGAAAGATTGTACTCTATTGACAGTATAGTGTCCCCATCACTATACTGGGGCATTAGGACCCACACAGACCACAAGATGAGCACCCCCTGCTAGCCTCTCTAACACCTCTACCAACAGCAACTAGTTTTCCCAGGAGGTACTATATCTCTCCCGCTCACTCTCCCTCAGAGACACACACACGAACATACGCGCTAATGTTGTTAGCAAAGACTTTATCCTTAACATTAACTTGACTTCTAAAGAGAGGTAACAACAGTGCTGATATTGAAGAAAATTAACTTAAAGTTTCACTGTTTTAGCCGAACACAAAAAGATGCACAGACTCTAGGGTAATTCACATACTCTCTCTCTCTCTCTCTCTCTCTCTCTCTCTCTCTCTCACACACACACAAACACACACACACACAATTCAGAACTTAACAAGTAACTGCATTAGTCTGCTATAAACAGTTTAAGCCTTCGGGTGGCCATTATTTTCTAATAATTCAACAGTCCGTCATCAATTATTCTTTACGTTTTTTTTAGTGCTGTCAAAAGATTAATCGCGATTAATCGCATCCCAAATAAAAGTTTTTCTTTGCATAATATGTTTGTATG
>JAUMHQ010000058.1:4867398-4882980 GCA_032361165.1 Enteromius paludinosus
AATCAAACACTCCGGACTGAAATAATCAGCTCATTAGTAGAGACTCCAGTACCAGAAATATATTGGTCTGACAAGGGAGACATCCAAAATGTGCACTGTTGGTGTGCCTCCAGGAACAGGGTTGGGAAACACTGCCTTAAGCAACATCCTAAGTTTTAGTTCGGAGAACACACGTAGGAAAGGTATAACTGTAGTTAAGGTGTACCTTTTTAGTCCAAGGACAGATTACAGACCGGGCCAGTGGGGCCGCTGCCCAGGGGCCCTTGGGGTGCAATTTGCAGCGCCTACGAACAATGTATTTTCGTTTGTCTATTTTACAGGGCCTATAGTTTTTGATCCCCTGCCCACAAGGGCCCCTGAAGGAAATATGGAGTGAGGTCTCCTGACTTGCTGTGGGGGTCTGATTTTCGTGAACATTGTGCTAACGTTTAGCCCAGGGGCCCACACAACCCGTAATCTGTTCTTGTTTAAGTCTTCATATAGCGCTAAGAGACAATGTTTTCAGAGAACGCAGCCCAGGACTAGAGTGTTTAACACCTAATATAGAAGCGTTTGCTTTGATTTAGATCTTTCAGGGTTTCTTTTTTGAGATAATGACCAGGTGACCCTTAATTATAGCCCATAACTTTGCCATATTACACACCATTGCAATTTTGTCACAAAATATCAAATGACAGTAAAACTAAGGAAAAACAACAACAACAAAAAACGAATTTAGAAGTCTAATATCAAGCAATAAATGATACCATTCATGCCCAGTTAATGTCTAAATTTTATAATGAATTTATATGCAGTTTTGTAACTGAATGTTTTAATACTAGACATTTTTGATGTTGTTTTATAACAGTCTGTTGGACAATAAAACACCATAAATTTGTTACGAGTTCTGCAAAAAACAGAATATGGAGTGCTTTTACAGTTTGTCCTTTAGCTTCTACTAAGGGACAGACTGAATGTATTAAAAGAAAGACTTTGAAATTTTTTGTGAAGTTTTTTTATTATCATTATCTGTAGTTTTGGCAATGTTTCCATGGGAACATGAGATGGCTGTAAAAGGGTTCAGGGTTTAGAAGATGAGTTCAAAAACCTGATGGTGTAGATCAATGATGGTATAGAAAAACACCCTCTCTTTCTGCTCTAATTCCATTGGCATAGGCCCAAACTAGAGCTCTCTCTACGGAAACAGCTCCGTTCTATTAATAGTATCATTTTAATATCACAAGTGCCTGTCCCACACAGATGACAATGACATTTTCATTTTCAGAAGCTGAGATTTTCATAAAAACATTCAATTTAAGTAATCAGAAGCTTATTATAATGTCAAACATAGATGGCCGAGCATATAAAAGACTGCCTTATTAATAATCCGCTAGCTTGAGATCGATTTCATTGTTAGTCTCAGTTGAGAATTCTTTACCAAACCGTAGGGTTTGTGCAATGTTTCCCCTTTGCATAGTAAGTAAATGTTAACTGTTTTTCCTTTGACATGCAGATACCTTGAAAAGCGCAGCAGGCTGTGTGGGCTCCGCCCCCAGTGCAGTTACATCATGCAGCTCTCTGATTGGCCAGTGATGGCATTCAGGTCAGGGCAGACCTACAGGGCTCAGCCAGTTTTTTTTGTTGTTTTTTTGTTTTTTTATGTTTTCAAGGGGAACAGTAATTGACGTCATTAGGCATATATATAACAGTGGTGATTTCATCATGCAGCAGTATACGCTGCTGGCCAAATGAATTGATATTTTTTTTTTTTTACTTTTTTGTTTTGGGTTTCTTTGTTTCATTAATACTACAGAAAATGCCTGCAATTATAACATGCTGAAATTAAAAAAAAAAGTTATGCCTTGAAATGTCTGTCCGATATGGGTCCCTTTGTTTAGTACTTGGTCATTCGAACACATAGATGTGTTACCAACCTACTGGAACTACTCATTCTTCTTCTTTTTTTTTGGAAATAACATTATGTTTGTCTTGCATTAGTGTCCCTCCTCTGCCATGCGAGGTCCACAGCTGAAGCTGGTCATGCCTGGATCAGAACCGGAGGTTCGGGGCGTGTAAACGTGAAGTCATGCCCCGATGAGTGGTACCATCCACTACCAGTTATCAGGGTTGCTAAACGGCTCAGTGTGGATGCTCAGGGCCAGAGGGGCAAAGGAACGGGGGCAGCGCTAGAGAAGCAGTTCTACGTGACTTTGGATGAAAAATGTTCGACCGTTCGGTCCCATTGTTCTCTCGCTTTCTGTCCTTTTTATTCAAGTAACGCCAACGCCGTCGGCAGTGGCGTCAGCAGCAGGAGATGGTACAGTCCGGCGGGTTCTGACAGAACCCAGGGGCACACTAGGCAAGGATGCAGTTCTCTTAGCCTCTTTAGATGGCACTGGCGTTAGGGTCATATCGTCTTTTCTTGACATTTCTTGGTGATGAGGACAAACAGGACAAAACAAACAAGAGGGTGTTAGTGCAGGCAATGCCAGAGACATCAACATACAATTAGCTGCCCATCTTGCCGCCTTAACCCGCAGCAACCACGTGGGTAGTCGTTTCTTTAGCTTCTTCATCAGTTCAAATCATTTGTTGAAAGCTACCCGTAGCAGGTTGCGGCGGGTAAAAACGACTGTCCTTGGCAGCGACAAGGAGAGACACAGAGTGTCCCTCCACTGACTGTGGGTGAGTATGTGTTAGAAAGACAACGAGGGATGTGGAAAGAGAACATTACCTCCTGGGAGAAAACACGGACATAGACATAGAAAACAGCAAGAAAGAGTGTACAACATCGAGGGTCAGAGAGGGACGTCACCACCCACAACATGAACGACGACGATACCACCAGGAACAACAAGAAAGGCAACAAGAACTGCAACAACACCAACAACAACAGGGGTTTGACACAACCTCCCCGTAGCGTGGCTTGATGTGGGGCATCCCAGCAGTTTAACATGCACCTGTCCATAGAGAGGTTAGGTGGGAGACGCCACTATCGCTGTGTAGGGGGGTGACTGGGGTAGCATGCAGGTGCAGTGCAGCGCGTGTGTCTGTACCAGGTCTCTGTGAAGCAGGCAGTAAAGGCAGCGGTGCCGGGCGAGTCCGGGTGGGGGGTGAGGGCTCTTGCTCTGTTCTAGGTTTTCAGGGGGGCCCAGGGCCTTCCGGGAGATAAGAGGGCGTGGCAGCCAGCCATGGCACAAAGGCTGCCTACGACACAACCTCCACCCCTCTCCGCTCAAACTCTCACCCTTTCAGACAACGGAGGGGGGATTGAGAGAGAGATCACGGCGAGGAGAGCGGGTCAGAAAGTCGTCATCCCTGCCCACCCCGTCCCACCCCCAACAACCCACCCCGCTTCTCAAAGCAAGGAAAACAACAAACATCCCTCCCCTCCCTTCACTTGAGGTGAGCCCAGCCTTTGTGCGATGCTCTGATAGCACTCCGCTTTAGCTCTGGCTTGGTGCCAGTCTGCATGCAAACTCTAAATGGGCTCAGTCAAGATGGTATGTGCAAACGAGCATGCTGCGGTGAGCTAAGTTCTCTTGGATGATCTCCAGATGTAAAAGCTAGCTTCCCAGAACTTGCTCCTAGTTGGGTCTACACTGGCCATTAGTAAGGTTTTACATGTGGTCAGACAAAAAGTTGCTAATCTACATTTAGATGCTTTTTTTCAACCAAATGCATCTGCCTTCAACATGTTTAATGCTACACCCATTTACTGGAATTTTTAAAGCTACACTATGTAACTTTTGGCCCTCTAGCAGTTAAAGCAAAATACCTTATTCTAGAAAAAAAACTATATTTATAGAATAGCTCTGGTTCCGCACATGTAAAATGAATGGCTTACGTTACTTCCACATAATAAACCAATAATCAATTAAATAAATATGGATTTCTGAAAATACATCTTATGAGCAGGCAAGTAGCTTATTTGCTGTAAGCTGTGTTTTAAAAAGAACTCCAGGTATTATATGTGCTCTATGCGATTGCAGGATTTTAGCTCGATTTCATTTAAAACCCTGTCTCGAAAGACAACACAGAGTCTGCAATACCAAAAGAAACACTTTGGGCAACACAACAAAAACAAACTTCGGCAAAACAATCGACAAGAAGAGGTGGTGTTTAATGTGTGTTAAACTCCACCTCTTTTTACCGATTGGTTGGCCCGAAGTTTGTTTGTGCGCGTTAAACCCCACCTCTTCTTGCCGATTGGTTGGCCGAAGTTTGTTTTTGCTTTGGCGCACATCCTGCACCCCTAGTGTTTTGCAAGATCGCATAGAGCACCTTTAAGACTTATATGGCTCGATACAACATAAATGGTGTCTCTTACTGAACTATTTAGTAGAAAATCCTTGAAAAATCCATTATACACATTTTGGACTGTGGGGGGCACCATTCTTTTAATGATATGAAATTCAACACAACTCTGAATACATGACAAAAGAAAATAAAAGACTGATATGATACCACAAAGTGCGGCTTTTGGTTATAAATTGCATGGCAACAAGAGAAACAATGGGAAGATGTCTGTGGACAAATAAAACTTTTCAGAGTTTTGCTGGTCACAGAGTGCAACCATTCTACGTTATCAAAGTAATGCCGCCCCCCATAGTCCAGATAAGTCAAAACGGAGGCTAGCTACTAGCATGCTATCTAAAAGACCAAATTAGTATCTGGTTTAGAGACTGGCATTGTTAGCAACCTAAATATTGTTTTGTGAATCAAGTCAATGCACAATAAACGCACAAACTATACCTGTTCCTGAAAAGCTAAGCTAGCATTTTCACTTTCATTTTTTACTCACAAACTCTTTTCGAGGTTCCTCTGTTGTGGTCTGACCTTTTTTAGAATGTTATTTATAGGTATACGCGTATACATGCACAGATGAATGACTGAACTACGCAGTTTCCCGTTAAATCTGTCCTGAGCGCTTCAAAATATAGTCATTCAAATTAAGGCAAAATAGAGTTTGTTAAATGTATTTATGCTGCACTTGAACAAAAAAAGAGTTACATAGTGTAGTTTTAAGTAAGCATACAATGTTACTATCTCCAAAAAGTTCCCACTTTACTTCATAAAACTGGTCATTGCATTCTTAATATTATATACATTTTTAATGTTAGCATGTAGTTAGCAAAAAAAGGCTACACATTATTCTCTCTGATACTGATGTTAATTCATAACTGTCATTAAACATCTTGCTCAGTATCCATTTTACCATTTTGCTCGCATGCATGTCAAGCGATGGGCCAGACTGCACGAGGTTCTGCTACAGTCTACAGAGAGACCAGAGAAACCAACTGGCTTACGTGTCTAGACCTAGATTAAAGCTGTAATTTAGTGGTTTAGAGATGTAGCCGGATGATTTTAGTGGCCAATTTTCAACAACTAAACATTTAGCTAGCATGCGCTAATGAGCTAAACTAACATTTGCTGTCGCCTGTAAAAAAGCGTATTAGCATACTTAAGAAACTGCTACATTTAAAGTAACTTACAATTATATTTTGCTAAAGAAAAAACTACAAACTACATATATCATCATGTAGCATTCTATCATAGCATGTGGCCAAGAAATGATGACCTAGTTTTGGTATCTGTTGTCTGTAGCAGAAGCCCAGGCCCTTGTGTATGTGTCAATGTGAGTGTGTAGTGGTAAGTGTTGTGTGCATGTGTGCCAAAGTGTGTGTGTGAGTGTGTATGTTTAAGTGTGAGTGAGCCTGTTCCAGGCTGGCAGGCAAGAGGAAGCATGCGGTGCAGCTCTTACTTAAATCCCCATCCCGTCCCCCCCAGCACTATGGCTGCCATCAGGATGGCCCCTGCGATGGAGCCTATGATAAGGTTGGTGGCGCTAGGACCTGTAGAAGGGCATGATGGGAGAGAAACATGACGTAAGCTGCAGGGGGCACCTGCACAGCATGCAGGGTTTACACATCAAATGTTGGACTTCACTTATGTTATACACTCTTACAGTCATGTGTTTACTCAGGATGGGAATCCGTAGGGTAGATTGCGCTCAACTTACCCTTGACAGCATAGTGTGTGTGTGTTTGTGGGATGTTATTGGACATGGGTGTGGAGAAATTAGGGGCTATAGATTTTGGCACAGGGGAGTAATCAAAGATGGATTGTAAGGTAAGATCTTAAAGCACCGAGGTGTTTCAAACTACGCTACCAATACAGGACTGACGAAAGCAAATACACAGACACACACACACACACGAAGAAACGTTAACCCACAGACACACTCATGGTGAACTTTCACCCACTCACACACACACACCGGACCTAGTTAGAGTGGAATATTTAGCTCAGCTCAGAAAGTGGGCCAGTTCTGAAGGGATTTTGTGTCAGTTAAAAGACGTTACGGCGTCTTATGTCAATGTCAGTCCAAGTAATCTCGTTTTTCCACCTTTCACGTCTTGTTCTTCGTTCTTGATCCGCTTTTGTCACTTTGAATCTTTTGTTCTGTGTTAATGCCCCACATGGACCAGAAAGGGAAGCACCGCAACACTCCATTAACACAGGGTGAGAATAAAAATATCCATGATAATAGCAGCCAAGGGAGAGGAAAAAATAAGAGATATATCAATCAGTCCAATTACACAAACAAAAATTACAAGGCACCATCACATTCAACACAACGGACAAAGCCACTGGGAGAACACGTACACACAACCGCACGTACACGCGCACACACAGGGGATCACAGGATCTCCCTCTTGCTGGGGGAGTGGCATTAAAGGGTTAAGAGGTGCTTACTCTATTCCCCACCCTGTGCCTCCAAAAATCACCCCCAGGGCCAGAATGGTCCCTGCCACTGCCCCTATCAGCCTGTTTGTGGCCACGCTCACTGTGCAGAGGAAATAGGGGTGATTCAGCAGAGAAAATGTCACTCAAGGCCCCATTTTTTTTTTATTGTACACGTACTAGTGTTTGTGAGAGTCTTGTGAGTTGGAAAAGTCACAATATCAAAATGGGCACCTACAAAAAGCAGTGATCTTTGGAAGTGGCTTTGCATGGGATTGGAGTTAAAGTGTGTATGCATTTGAGGATTAGGGTGTAAGTTCTTTGTATGTATATGGCAAAGTTTTTTTTTTTTTGGTTTAAAGAGCAAAGAAAGGTCACGAACCCTTGGGACCCGGGTCCTCGATGATAGGTGGCTCTTTTGGGGGGTCGTGCATGCTGCAGTCAGTCCCTGCCCATGTAGCGTCACAGGTGCAGGTTGCTTCATTATTGCACACCTGAAAGAGTGGGACAGTGATGATATAGGTAGGCCTGTAGGTCTCTGCTTAACTGATAAGAATTTTTTTACACCACAATAAAATTGGTTTTAAATATGCATACTATTGTTCAGCATTTGGTTATTGTTGTAATGTTTTTAAAATAATATTAGATAAAGTAAGTTTTATTTAAAACATATTAAAATGTTTGATATTTAACTTATGAATCATACACTAATATATAAAAAATAGTTTTAATCATTTGTATAATTTTTTTTAAAGCACAATTTCAACAAAAATCGAACCACTTCTTACAGATATTGGATACCATTATTAGTTGGATGTTGTTATTTAGTTGTTATGGAATAGATTGTCATTCCTCTGGATATAAACAGAATGCAGGGGATGAATTCAACCCGACATAGAAATTCTGGATTAAAGTTGTTGAAGTTGTTAAAGATTTAAGTGGATTTCTGCCTTGGGTAGGTTGGAAAACTGAATTATTTTCAAGGCTGACTGTTGTGTGAGATCCATCTTAGCAGCAGAGAGTGTCAGATGGGGCTCACTCACGCCGTGAGAAGAGCAGACTCGGCCACCTGGGCCAGACGGACAGGCTGTGAGGTTCAGGGAGGAGATGGGTAGACATTTCCGTTCAAGGCACATCATAGAGGGGCCACACGGCGTACCATCTTCCACATACCCTAGATCAGTGTCATCATCCAACAGCACGTGTCCCCCACTACAGAGGACAAAGAAAGTATTTCAAGAGTTTTATTAAAGTGCATTAGATATATATTGGCATGGATCCAGGATCAGACCTGCAGTCCACCAGTCGCCCCTGATGGTTAAACGTGGTGGGAGTGACGTCTCCTTTCAGGGTCCCGATCCTTGGGATCCTCCCAATGGTAGTGCACAGGAGGTACCCGCAGAACACATCGCTGTAAATCCATTTAGAAAAGTATTAGAGATGGTTATGTATTCATGTCTAGACGGTAACCTTTGTTCTGCAAATTTCATGTGGGATTCACATTTTTATGTGATTTTTATAGCATTTATTGCTAGAGCAAGCATTCGCTGCTTCATCTCATTGCCTTACACCCACAAAGATCAAGTTGTTGCTGATACTATCAGTTACTTCTGATAACACATCATGCGAGTACATGTAACACCAATCACTGTTAATGGTAAAGATTGGGTTTATCAGTAGGTTTTCTAAAATAGGGGTTCATTAGAGAATTGCAGGAGGTTGGGGTGATATAAAGCTTTTAATCCATTCAGTTTCCGAATGATACATTTTTGAAGTTTTCATCTAAGATTAAATAAATAGACAATGGACCACAAAACCATAAGTCACTGGGGTATACTTGTAGCAATAGCCAAATATACATTGTATGGGTCTGAATGATATATTTTATGCCAAAATCATTAGAATATCAAGTAAAGATCATGTTCCATGAGAATATATTGTCAATTTCTTATCGTACATATAGCAAACATTTGTTTCTGATTGTTTAAGAACTTTAAAGGCGATTTTATCAATATTTTATTTTTTTGCACCCTCAAACTCCAGATTTTCTAATAGTTGTATCTCAGCCCAATATTGTAAAAAGAAATTCTGATTCACCGTGCAAAATTCTTAGGCCACTAGTACTTTCACCTACAAAAAATGGTTTTAAGTCGGTAATTTCTATCTTTTGCGGTGGAAATATCAGTTGGAAATATCAGTTTACATTTTCAAACATTATTAGATCATTGTCTGCACAAGGAGTCTGACAACAGCCAGTGCTCTACACAGAGATCTGATTTGATCATCATCCAGTCTGTCTGGAACACGGCCGTGCACAGACCTTTTGAGGGGCATGTGCTAAAAACTTAAAAAAGGGCCCCCTCTCAAACCCTCCAAACTTATAAACAGATAATATATACATATAGAGGGTACCTTTAATACTAATTACAACAACACTAATGTGTGAGCCATGTGTTTGAAGCTGTTTATGACCTCACTGTAATCCACTGCGATGTCCCTCTCAATGGCTATAAGGAGAAAGGCATTTAAAGACCATTTAATTTCTAAATTATATTTTTTACGATAGCTTGGCATTAAACTGTGCAAACACACCTAACCTTCAAGTAAAGTTGTCTGTGTATTATTGCCCTGTGTTTGTGAATTGGTTGTGCACTCTCTCTTATGTTAATTTGTGAAGTTTGACTGACAGTTTGAGCGGTTCTAAGAATGCTTTTAATATGCTTTTCAATGCCTTTAATTGGCTAAATATTTGTTTAAAAGACAAACAAACATAAAGGGTTACCAACAGCATTGATTTATAAAAAAAAACAAAAAAAACCTCCCCCTAAAGAAGGGCACTTCTGAGCATAATTACAACAGGTTGAGCCCTACCTGTGCACGTGCCTGGTCTGGAATGACATGAAGTAACAGAACAAACTGAGACAGACTAAATCCGAAGAACTGTGGCAACGTCTCCAAGATGTTTCAAAAAATCTATGAGCAAGCGTACCTCGGAACAGAAGCTGTTTTACCAAAAGCTGTAATACCAAATATTCATTTGATTTAGTTAATAGAAGTTCATTGATAAATTAAATCTATTTATGTCATTATTTTTTAATTATAGTGTCTAAAACTTTGAACAGTACTGTAGGTGTTACTAAGTGTGCCTACAGAAAACTTGAAAACTTTCCATAATTTTTGACAGTAAAGAAGCATTAATAGCCAAGCGCATGCCCAAGAAATTTGCAGAACGAGAGCCGCCATCAAGACTTGACCTGGTTTGGTACCATATTAAAGTTTCATGGTGCCGCATATTCCTGCTCTCCAAATAATTGGGCGAACTGACTCACTGTTTGCTGCAGGGCACCCATTTGTCTCCGTCCCTCCCACAGTTCCCTTTTTCTGTCCCCTCTGTATTTAACTTCTCGTAGCAGTGCTTCTCTGACCCTCCAGCCTCTGAGAGAAGAGAAATGGACAGAAAGAATGAAGGGAGCGAGATAGAAAAGAGAGGAAACGCAAGCGAGCATTACTGAAAGACAGAGTGGGTGGATTGCAGTTATTTTAAAGCGCTGTCTTTGGCAGGAACAGTTGAAGCACTCTGAAGGCATCAGCATCACTCACTTGCACCCCAGATGTATTTGCACTGACTGTCCCGGGTCTTACATTCACCACTGTAACAGCGACCCTGGAAAAGTAGTAAACAATTTGTAGGAGGTTTGATCTAAAATAGTCTAAATCTCGGTCTTCAATGTATTTAAATAGCTTTATATATCTGACCTGATTGAGCTGACAAGAGTAGCCATCTTGCTTATGAAGATTAGGGGGGCACTGTAAAAATAACAAAGATACGTACAAAAAGTATTTTTGATTTGATAATAAAAATGTATTAAAAACAGTGTTTTTATCTAAGTTTTACTATTTTATTTTATGATATTTACTAAGATTTACTTTTTCTGGATAGTGGCTGATCATCAAAGTTACTCCTTCAGCCCAGCATCATTTTTAGAAGTGTTAAAACTGCAGACAGGCTGTCATTTAGCGAATAGCATGCCTTCTGTTATGGCAGATAGTGAAGCTTGGGGGTGTACTGTGTGAAACACCATCATCCCTGTGACTGTCATGTAGAAACTGTAGCGTCTTTTGAATAAATTAGTGACTTATTGTCAGAAAACGGTGCCATTTGTGCCCTATTGTGGAGCCATGGCTTGCTACAAATATTATTTACAAGAAAAATCAGATACAGGACATTTTTATCAAACTAACTCTCATTTTAATTTGTATAATGCAAGAAAATAAAATAAAATAACAACTGAATTTGTATGTTTTTCAAGGGAATGTCAGAAAATATGCATATGAATCACTATAAAATTTTGATGAGCTGTATAGGAAATAGAAAAAAAATCTAATTGAGTTCAACCCTTTATACTATAATATTTCCCTTTAAAAATCTTGTAATATTTCTAATGTCACATTTAAATTGCTGACATAACAAAAAACAACAACAGAATAGAATCGAAAGAAATAGCAACCTGTCCTGAGTCTCCTGAACAAGTCTCTGATATGTCACAATCATTCACAGCATATCGACAGCTGTATCCGCGAGGGTAGAACTGAAAGAGGTGCAGGGACAGAGATTGAGAGAAACAACAGTTCAGAGCATTATAAGATACTCAGTAGCAGAGGATAGACGAGATTATGATGAATAGTGAGGCGAAAGCAAAGAGTCTTACCAGGCATGTGCCGTTGCAGCAGGGGCCATCGCTGCAGTGCGCTCCATTAGACAAAGAACATTTTTTACAGCAGTCTTTATAGCACTCCTGCATAACCAGATCAAATATGTGCGCACAGACCAAAAATGGTTAGCAAAATACTATGTTTTGCTATTATCTCTATTGAAGCATGATTTATGTATATTAAAAAAAGTGCTTACCATTCGGGCCCCACAGTCACACTCCTCTCCCACTTCTACGTAACCATTCCCACATTCCGTAGCCTCAAAGAGCTGCCAACACAAAGCACTAGTTTATCCAGGATCACGTCTAAAATATGATGACTTGATTTTTGCTTGATGTCAATGACAGTCCGTCACAATGCACGCAAAAACCGATGACATTTGATGTCAATGACATCAAACCCAATTCAATTGAAGTTTTCTGTTGAAGACCCTTGTTTTTGTGGGTTGCAGGTAAATGATCAGAAAGGCACATAGATCCATAAATAGATTAGTTGGAGTGCAAGATCCCAAAATAGCACAAGACCGTAGCATACATTAATAAACAGAAGTGCACTCCAAGAAAACAGGATTTATAAGAGAGTAACATTTGGAATAGAGGTGATACCTCAATTGCGTCTTTAAAAAAAAAAAAACAGTTCACCCAAAATGTAACATTTGTTCAAATTGACTCACTCTCAGGTCATGCAGGATTTAAACAGATTTGAAAAAAAATCAAGTGTTCTGAAGATTCCTAAGCAAAATCACCAAGCAAGCATGACTTTGCATTAAAAGCACAGTCAATGTGATGATTTTCTTTTCATCACTATGCTTCATCAAATCACATTTTACTGGTTTGGATGGAGAATTCGATATGAATACTCACAAAGCTGGAATACTGCGCTTTGCAACAAAAGACCTAGCCTACAACTAGTGGTGAGAAGGAGCAGCAGGCGTCCAAAAGTGAGCAGAGATGTTTAATTACTATTTGAAGCATTGGGGTCACAGAAGAGGGCTTAATGAACTCATTTTTTTGAAAAGCTCAAATTCGACCAGCTGTTTTGTACTGTTTTTGCTTGCCACTTGTGCTTGATCTGTGCATATTTCTCTCTTTAGAATGTGATGAATTTTCAAAGTAATATTATGGATAGACAACTCTATAGTGAGAGATTTCTTTACTACAAACATGACGTTTTGGATTGAAGATGTAGAAATTACTTTGTAGATTACTGAGATTTATTTATCAGCCGCTTGAACTCTCATTCTGACAGCACTGAAATCACTGAAAGAATGCATTGGTGTGCAAGTGATGCAATGATAAATTTATTCAAATCTGTTCTGATGAAGAAACAAACTATTTACATTTTGGATGGCCTGCGGGTGAGAAAAATATCAGCAAATTTTCATTTTTGGGTTTTTCCTTTTTTTTTCCACAAATTTTGAGCAATCAAAAAATGTCCTAGTTGATTAGCAGAGAAAAATAGATACAGTTGTTAAAACATTTATGTGCAAAAATGCTCCTTCGCTTTGGACTTGACCCCCCACCCCCTCCAAATAACAAACATCGCTTAGAGGGAAAATATCTATAGTGCATAGACTGTCAAGACTGTTCAGAAAACATGATATTATCATTCACTGCACTTAAATGCGTTTTTCTTATGTTTTTGTTTGTTGTCCACACACTATTCTTCAAGCCTACCTTGTTGGGTTTGTTAAACAGACATGAAGCACCACCTCTTAGAAGAAAGTTCCTGTAGTCAGAAATGCTGCATTTGGAAAACCTGCGTGGGTGTTGCACTCTGCGGAGGAGAGCAGAGAAAAACAAACCTACGCAAATCAAGAAACACGACAGAAAACTAGGCGCTGAAATGCCCGGCAGGTAGTCAGGAGAGGCTATAGAATAATGTGTGCGTTTAACGATACCCAGTGTCTTCCATTATACATCCCACCCATGAATCCATGCAGCCGCACTCCTCTGAGAGAACACAAGAGTGAGTGAGAAAGCCTGTAAGTTGACTTGAAATCTCTTTACAAACTCTTACAATAAACAAGTCTAGTAGTTTGACAGCAGGAGGTGAAAAAAAAACTCACTCCTCCTGATCACAGGATCCCACTGGATACCCAGATTCTGTGCTAAGCTCTGAGAGAGAGAAGCAGCCATTGTCCATGTGCTACCAAACTGAAAGAGAGCAACAGAAACAGCAGCGCATCACATCAGAGGTAAGGTAAAGGTTTTACAGTAAATTGCTCAGTCTGTCTACCCAGAAGGCTGCTTGTGTCAACCTTACCTCATTTACACCAATTCCTTTTACTCTGGAACACACACCACCAATATATGCAACACCACTCCGACCGTAATGAAACGTCACATTCCTGCAAACAGAGAGAGATCTTTATGATTGTCACCAGTTCCACCTTTTCTGTAACTATATTACCAAACAACGGCAATCAGCTGTATTCTTAGGAAACTGTGTCATCTGTTTTTCTTTTTTTAGCACTCCTGTTCCATATTTATTTTTAACCTTGCCACAGTAAGTTTGAAAATTATGTATTTGTAATTTGAACTGGTAAATTCTCGCAGCCTTATAAATCCCAGACTGTAATAAAAATGTATTCATTTATAAGCTATCATTCGTATTCTACTTTGAAAAACATGCTTTGGATCAACCGTGTTGCAGTTCAAATGTTTTGGATTTATTTATTTGAATTACATGTTATCAGACAGATCATAATGACTTGTTATGCAACATCATTGTCCTGAACAGTGTTCCTGTGTTTTAAAAAAAAAATCAATCACTGTGACTTTTCCAAAACAGATGCACTAATGATTTTCCTAACATCAAGGTTAAAAAACTGTGAACTTGTTCGTATCACACAACCAAAAAAAAAAAGGTTGGATATATATATATGTTGCATATGTGTTTATTTCTTTATTTATTTTTTATTGTTATTGCTTTTAATGTGTTTTATTGAGTTAACTAACTGTATTTTTTTGTTATTTTTAATCTAATCAAAAAATAAATGCAACTGCAGTTTGATTGAGATGAACATTTTGAGTTATTTGTTTTTGCAAATGATCTCTTCACACACACACACACACACACATTGTTGTTTTGTGATTTATGGGGACTCTCCATAGGCGTAATGGTTTTTATTAAAATACCCATTTAATATGTTTTTTAAGCCTTTTGAATTATGGGGACACTAAAAATGTCCTCATAAAACACCTTCATATTGTAATACCTATGTCATTATACAAATTTGTGTCCTCATACATCACATAAACCCGCACACACACACACACACACACACACAAGATAAATGTATTAATTTTTTCAAAATGTAACTCTAAAAATTAAGGATATGCAAATTGGATGACACATACCCACAATTACCACACATTTGTCTACACCCAACTGAACCAATTTTTTTCTGTTACTGGCCAAGATTTGTAACCACAACTCATCTATTCAAGAGACTGCAACTCACGTGAAGAAGTGCACAGCATCAGCGTTGACGTTGATGTTCTGTTGTCTGTACTTTGAAAAATCTCTTAAAATTTCCAGTGGTTTCACGCTCAGCGGAATCCTGTCCCTGTCGGTCCAAATCTCCACAGCAACTAATACCACACGTGTATTCAGCTGCTCCTTGAAAATCTAAAGAGAACATAGTTTGAATTTTAGATGAAGTAAGGCGACATTTAGGGGGAAATATTTTAACAGAAATAAATATGCAAACATACAGCATCTACAAAGTTGACCACCGATTTGGCAAAGTTCCTGGTATGCTTTTTACTCTTATGCCGTTTAAACTGCAAAAACAAGAGATGGAAAAAAAACAAATAAGTTGCAAGGTGTATTCTGCACATATTTGCTTCTGCAGTGTGTGAAAAATATAGAAACATTTGTATTCGGTGCCATCTAGTGGATACTTTTAGCAATTCACTTAAAATAATTCTCATTTGGAAATTATTAAAGGTGCCATCGAAGGCACTGAGAGAATATTTAAAATTGATCTCTGATATGTACATAGAAGGTATGTAGCTAAGGTAAGGGGGAAACAATGCCAAGAAACGGTTTTACAGGTCCATTTACAACCCTAGAATTTGACCCTAGAATGAAACAGTCTATTTTTGCCTTATTTGGAAGGTTCATGAATAGTAATGA